>QBDW01001634.1:0-34120 GCA_003261595.1 Maconellicoccus hirsutus
AAAAAAGAAAAAAGCTTGTTGCGGAAATATAGTCCGTTTCCACTAAGAAGAAAGTGACGTCATAAGGACGATCGTACTAGAAACCAAAACAAATCATTGCAACAATAACAAAAATTGATAAAAATAAAACTTTATTTTGTTCGAAAGTGTGACTTATTACCTTTTCCTTTCGCCTTGAATACCGCGTCGTCTATACCAATTTTTGACGTCACTCTGACTCTCTTCTTATTTGAAACGGACTATACAGACGAAAAATAAAGGTGGGGATTTTTGTGGGGATTTCTTGTTTCATGAAGTTGGGATTTCTTCAAATTTCACTTGGCAATACTGTATGGATAGAATTTGTTTTCAATTAAAAGCTCAAATGATAACTTCGATTGTCATAATTTTATGATTTCTACACATAAAATTAGTAAAAAAGAAAACACAAATGACCAGAGGCAGACTGGGACTTGAAATTTTACCGGATGTTCTGAAAAGCAGCATCGGCATCGCAGCTACTTTGTATTTTTCAAGGGATGGGGAGTAAAGGAACCCAAAAATACTGTAAACAAATTTTCATTTCAAAAAAAAGGAAGATTATAAATTTAAAACAAAACAGGGGTTTAGTCAGAGCTTGGACATCGATTCTAAGAATCGGGTTTTGGTTGGGCATTTGCCCAAAGTGCCTTATGGCCAATCCGCCCCTGCAAATGACCAATCGTTTGACTTGACGGTGATTTGACACAGAACGACTCAAAGATCAGCACTTGGAATGACACATAATCAAATCTCTTTAACAGCTTCGGCAACTTTCAAAACTGGATCGAGTATCCATACAAGTAACAGGATACCCTGCGGGAAATTCAAAATCTCAATCCCGAATTCTCCGCCAATGGTCCTACTCACGCTGAATCGACTAGGTGACGTGATCGTAGAGCTATATCGCAGCACAGGAAATTAGTGAGTGTAAGCAGCGGTTAATTAGGCGCGTTTTCGTTATGATAATCACACGACCGGAGACGCGGTGCTCCGGCGTATAGGTCATTGTAACTAATACTCGAGTATTAAACCGCAAAACGTGCTCGACCATACGAAGGTCCATTGCACGCGCGACTTTTCCTTCGATTTTTCTCATAGCCAGACATTAAGCGTTGGCATCCATTCAACACCCCACACACAAACGATAAAAAGTAAAACCGTATATACTGCGTAAATTTAACACATATATTACGTATAAATTACTTTTATTATCGTTTCACGGCGCAGGTACATTAACCTGATGAGTTAACAAGTTCATTCGTTTATACACGAACGTAAATAACATCATTAAATGTCTCCAATGTAGATACAAATTAGATCTTACAAGGTTCTTGAACTTCGCCATGTAATGTCTACACATTTCTCTGCAATAGCAATCGATGCATCGATGTTTATATGAATTTGAAAAAAAATTGCATAAGTAGGGGAACCCTTCAGTGTAGAAGAATTTTCAAAGAGTCGCCGATACCCGAACCTCATACGTTTAGTATCTAACTTCCTGTCCCGAAAGAATAACGATGCAATCGAAAAGGTGAACGACACCACTGCCGTGTCAACCAACACAATGTCGAGATTTACATATAAATACACGTTTTAGTGGGTACTGGGTACCTCACTCTTTCAAAGAATCTACGCCATAATCAACGGGTGATAAGGCTGTTGTAATAAATACATACGTATTTACGTCCGCCGCGCATGCTAAACTTATTCGTGATAAGAGGCAACAACTAGATTATTATTATCCAAATAGTTTCTTGACGTTAAATTCAAAATACGCAAAATACGTTTGCTTCGTTTCGAAAATAATTCGACGCTTTGATCACAAGGGTTGGAAAATTCACAAACTCGCTAATTACCCGTTTATTCATCCAATCTCACGTGTTACAACGAGAAGCTCCTCTTTCAGTAAATTAAGTTCGCTATATCGAGCAAAACGACGTACTCGAGTAATCCGAGAAAAATAACGGGAGTTCTTGCAAGCGGCGCTTGAAAAGATTCTTATTAAAAATCTACATCGTTCGTGTATGGACCGAAGTAAACATTCTAATCTTCCCACAACCGAGGGAATAATTTCTTGACAAAAATTCCAACAACACGCGATCCGCCATCGCTATATTTCATTCGAACTTAGCATTACGTACATGCGAGAAAATACATTTTTTACCGTATTTTAATCGACGAGACGAATAAACGAAATGATCAATTTTTGTCATCATTCAATTTAAGAAATGTTAATATAGAATCAGGGGCGTGTTGCGGGTTTTTGCTGCCCTCGAAAGCTTTTTGATGCTCACCCCTCCTCCTCCAACCATACATAACGATTAATCACCTTTCAAAAACTTCGCTCAACTCATCTTTCATTCTAGGAAGTTCATTTGAATCACAATATATTTGCTTAAAATCGAATAAAATTTGTACAAGTAGCTCAAACTTGATGAGAAATTTGCTTAAGAATTCTTAAAAATTGTCAAAATGTTGTTAAAAATGTTCAATATTTACTCAAAATTGCACAAAAGTTGTGCAGAACGATTAGATTAATAAAACATGTGGTTAAAATTATTCAATATTTGTTCAAAATTTAATAAAAACTGTTAAAATGGTTCAAAATTGATCAAAATTTGTTAAAAATTGCTTAAAAATGCACAAAATGATCAAAGTATAAAAATTGCGTAATTTTAAGCTATTTTAACAACATTTTAAAAGTTCTTATGAAATTTTAAGTAATTATTGAACGATTTTATCAACATTTTGACAATTTTTTGCATTTTAGAGCAATTTTAAACAAATTTTGATTGATTCTAACCTATTTAAACAACATTTCAACAATTTTCATGCAACTTTGAACAAATATTAAACAATTTTAACAATATTTTGACAATTTCAAACAAATGACAATCAATTCTTGTGGTATCGCGCGCCCCTGTCGTTTGTATGGAAAAGCATAGTTGTTGACTTCTGAAAAGATTGTGTTGTCATGTTATGTTTTCACAAATATGTATCATTCTTTACACAAGTCATAACAATTCTAAACTATTTTAGCAAAATTTTGATATTTTTTTTGCAATTTTAACCAATTTTTTATTAATTTAATCGTTCTGTATAACTTCTATGCAGATGGACCTCGGATGCCTGACCTTACAGGGAGAATACGCCCTGCATGGAATGGAACTAGTTCAAAAATTCTCCACGACAATCACGTTCAACTCGTATCACGAGCAAACTATAAAGGAGAAAAAATCAAACTAAAGGGGTGTAAGTGTAAATTCCAAGCTGGATTCTCAACAAAATCGCGCTGACATCTGTTGCAGGCCGACGTTACGTAATACTCGCGAGTCATGATTCTATAAGTAATACGTTATTAATTTTAGTAATTTATCTATTCGTATTCCATGAAAAATTTCTATCATATCGTGCCGTACTAATCGGTAAAATACAAGCGAACCGTGTATAAACGCTTTCACGCCTCTTTTTGAAAGCTTTTTCCAGCAACGATTTGTTTTTAAATGCTTTCCGATGATTTATGATCACGTAAAAGCTATTTTCAAAGTCAAACAATATTTCTTCAACACTTAGTCGGCTCGTTTAATTATATCGGGTATTTTACTCCAAAAGGAGTAAATTTATGCGTGATTACGAGAGTAACACTTAATCACCCGAAACAAGTGCAATGAAACTGGTTGAACGCACTAAACCATACGCGACCAGCATTTCAAACAGACAACGCCGAAAAAGGCGTACTAGAGATGACGCGTCCAAGTCGCGACGACCGCGAGAAATTCACACAAGAATTTTTTACATTGGCGGTATTTAAAATCGTAAAATTATACTTCAAATACGAACTTCACAGCGACGTCAAATAAATCGTACAATTTTTGGGGTCATCATCGTCGTATTTATGCAAACATCACATTTCTTTCTTCATACGTACTCGTTGTACTTATAAGACCATTCAATTATTGACACAAAGGTACTGGATTATATCCGCTGGAATAAAACTTTTATAATGCTTTCAACGAATCGTAAAAGTCACGTGTGGTCTTGACTTCGGTGTTCGCGGTCTTTGATGTTGGATGTTTCAACATTACTAAAAAAAAGCCCATCATTTCTGTAAACTCGATACATACTACATAGGCTTCATAAATATTTAGACGATTCTCGCGCTTTTCAATTTTTAACAATGCACCGCTGCATGGAAAACGATTAACAGCAATTTTATAATACGCGAGTATCATTTCAATTTGCATTCATGCTAATATATCCTTCAAGGAGACATTTAACGATAAACAAATCAAAATTTTGAGGCGAGGCTTTTCCGTTGAAATTCCAGAATGTGCTGTTAACGAGAGAAAAGTGAATGAATGTAGTGAAAAGCTGTAACGAGAGTGATGAACTCCATCATCTTACACATGAGAGAACGAATGACAGAGACAAAATATGCCCAAAACATACACAAACAGAGCAATCGAGAGCGAAAGCGGGCCCGAGGCAAATGTTTTGGATTCCCTCCTCAATTTGCGCATAACATAATTAAATGATATAGGGCAAAACCGTCTACAAAATAACTTGAAAATTTTCAATTAAAGAGGGGCCTAAAACATTTGCCCTGGATGTTCCTTTACTCTCGACGGCTCCAAATACCAATTCATGTTGTTTTATCAATGTACTTGGATAAAAGAAAATTTGTACCTCACTCTAGCTACCTACAAATTGCTTATTGGTTTTTAAAATGGAATGCTAAGACTACCAAAAAGTAAAGAATAATGATATCCGTTGATTTGATTATTATTTCATTTTTTATCGCGAAATTCTACAAAGGAGGTAAAAACATCGCAACAGTCAACGTACAACTCGAGCACGAGTTTTGTGATGCTTTACTCCAACAAAACTGTTGAAACAACTCATCACGGATTTCGTTTTCAACAAGTCATTACCGATGCTTGAGAAAAGGGGATATTAATCGTTCGAAAAAATCGTCTTTGTTGCAAGCCCGAAATACTCCAACAGCCACTAGCGTTTTCTTTTTATAAATTAAAAGGGGTATACGAATAACCAGTTTTATCTTTCATTTTTCACTATTTCATCTTTTAACTAACCCAACGTTTACGTACGCGTTCACATGCACACCTCCAAAAGGAAATTGATTAAGCACCCTTACGCCTCACCAGCGAAACTCCATATACGCCACTCGTATATAAGATAATTAACTCGTAAAGTAGTATTTTAAGAGTCGAGCTTACAATTAGTACCATCTAGCAAGTACCCATCACGTATCTCCAAGCTGAAACCGAATCTCTCAGCGGGAAATAACTTCCTTTATGAACATATCGGTTGTAACGTACCGCTTATTACATTCCAATAGGTCATTTGGTGATATTTCGATGAATCACATAGATACCAGCCGATAATAATCATAGGGTCATCTCAAACAACGAGACCGGTTACCGATGCTGTAAAACAGTGTCAAGATATTTTACATATCTCGTACCTGTTTCACCAAATATGGTTCATGAATTAGCCTATATAAACGTTCAATATTTTCACTACTCTAATAAACCTACTAATAGACTACACGCTCGCACACCCTTTGATAACCTCTTTTTCATCGTTTTGACACTAAATTCCAACCGATAAGAAGACAGTCGCGAGTTTTCATATACAAATTGTGCAACGTGCACAACTGGACATATACAATGTGTGTACTCGTATTTTGTATAAGCGAAAGTGATTACACCGATATATAATTTAGTAAAATTGTGCTCAATTGTTATTCAAGTTACTTCGAACCGCTAAAGCTCTCCTACGACGTAACTTTCGCTTTTCGCACATGCTAACCTTCAAAAGCGCTTTTAAAATGCTCGCCACCAACGAAAAAGACTTGTTTAACTAACTTGCTAAATAAATACATGATACTGCATACATAACTTTCGTATAATACGATATAACACAACCGTCATGTAGACAAAATCAAGAAAGAAAGCGATAACTTGACATACTTACACACATCTCTCAAAACTATATATGCATTTAAAAAGCTATATAAATAAAATCCGTAGGTGTATACCGTATACTATAGCAAGTTAGCAAGCTAACTCTCATACATCAACAAAGTACACGTATCGTCGATTTAAAATATTACGCGAATTAGAAATCGAGAACAAAACAATGTACGAAAGAAAATTCAAGTCGCGCAAATTCATAAAAACTTTCAATTACAGAACGATAAGTTATTACCATATGAGGCGCGGGGGTGTAGACGAGCAAATGAAATACATCTGATTTCTGATTTATGTAGCAATTCCTTCGCCAGCTGATACGAACATCCTCGCAAGTTGCCTCTGGAACTTGCGGACACGACAATTCTAGTATTATGTATGTAATATCGATGAATTCTTATTAGAAAAATTTATTCATCCATGAACTGAACATATCACGGACAATTTCATCTCACGTGGAAACAGCACTAATCCGTAATTTTACACGTGAAGTTTATTCGATAAACGAGTAATATAATTTCAATAACTAATTCCTCACGAAATACATCTGCATCTTCGTTTCACGCGAAAAAGAACCAACGAACTACGAACATACGAGAAATTAGAATTTCAATTTTCCATAATCACGTTGCGTGCAAGAGGAAAATTACAAAAAAACTTCGATGAAAAATTACCTTAGCTTTCATTATTTTCTTGCAATTTTGCCATTTAAAAAAAAATTTTCGAGGGTATTTGATATGCTATACATTACAATCAGAATCATAAAACTTCACATTTTTCATATTTTTCACACATTCCTTGTTTGTACTTTGTACTAATTCATTTCGAAAGAAGATGCCAATACGAGCAAGAACGGAAGGGAAATAAGGTTACTTGGAACTTTTTTCGATACACCGGAAGCATTTCGACGCCGCAGCGCTGAAGGAGTTTCAAGCAAAATGGGTAATTTTTTTTTGAAATTTCGTTCTGCAATGCTGAAAATGTCGTAATTAATTGAACGTCATTGCGCAGATGTTGTAGTATTCTACCTACACACCTTAAAAACACAGAAGCTGGTACCAGAGGCTGTCGGCCCCTGCCCCCAGCACAAAAACATTTGAGAGCTCAGAGAGAGCGACACCCTCCAAAGTATCTGGATGATTATTTACGTTGGTAGGGGAGGATTGTAAATTAAATTTTATATTGATAATAATGATATCCAATTCAACGTTGTTTCAATTCCAAAAACTCGTGAATTTCGTTCAATTGCAATCAATACCCCTACTGCGATACCAACTAGCTACGTGATTAGGACATTTTCCAAACCAGCACAGTGCATTCAACACCACAACCTAATATCGTTCGTTCAATTGACTATTTATCTTAATCGCTCGTTCATCTCATTCACAACACGATGAATACACGCGTATAAACGTAAACGATACGAGCAACGGAAAGATACGAGAAGCCCGAGTGAAAAAGTAATTTCATTCATTGTAGCACAAATTACATTGCGCAACTACCGAACGGGTACATTAATTATGACAACTCCGGTGTACAACTATACGTACACGTTTCAATGAAAGGTTTTAAAAAAGTTCGAGAAAAATGTTCAACGTTCGCGTCTACACAACACGAGCTTCAATGCCTAACACACAAGTTCGTTCGTTAAATGAAAATTAAATTATTTAGTTCAATGATGAAACAATAAAAATGAAAAAAAAACTATCGCACATGTTTTCGATTACACGCTCCCATATACAGCTCGCACCAAATGTCTGCCGTTCAAGGTTCACATACCGTTTACCTACCTATGTAGGATTAAAACAAATGTGAAATAGGTTACTATTTAGCGTAGGCGTTTAATAAAACGCTTCAAATGCACCATCGCAAGTCCTAGTCGCAAGCTCGCGAACATCGTTTCATCATTCTATAACTTATATAATTTAGGGTTTCGTCCGAGTTTATAATTTACACTGCCGCTATATACTTGAGACGACGAAGTATAGGAAATTTTTTATATCTAGTCCAGTAGCCTCCTAAGACACACCCGATTACACTGCATACATTTCAGTACCCCGTCGACTTCTTCCTCCTAAATACGAAGAGTGCAACTACCGATTATCGGTTAATAACGATACGAGTACACCCGTACTATTAACAAACCCAACGTACCGTGTAACCGCAATTCTCCATCCATCGTAGTCGATTGTTTACAACTTGATAATCTAATTCGATCATTTTTCTATCAATAATCTCGCCGCATGTATTCTACGAGTATTTACACACACGATATCATCGAAAATCGCCCACTCAACGCGGACATTTCAATGCCCCATCAGAATCTACGCAGTATGCACCTATATCTAGCTAATGGTTCAGGCAACAGTTACATTCATCATCTTACAACCTAAGTTGTTGTTCCATCGTAACCGATCCGATGGTGGAAAGTGGAATTTTTCATGGACGATTATACAACTCAAAATAAACACATACATAGTGTCCAAATGATCTTAGCACATCTTCCGGAGACTTTTCATACAAGAATTTTGGTTGACAATACGGGTTGCTTCAACAAATGCGAACAAATGCCACCACCTCCCAATCCCAGGTAAAATCCTCAGCAGCCTGACTTGGACCACTTCAGACTCCTAGATATTCAATGTTGAACATTATTCTCAAGAAACCAAACTCGATGTTTTTAGTCTACGCCAAGTAAATCAGCTCTTGTGTATTTTAACATGAGTAGAAAATAAATAGAAACTGAGCACTACTTTTTGGCTTCATTTTGAAGAAAAATGAGAGTCCATCAGCTCTTCGACCTCACCTCAGTCACACAACGTCATCGCCAGCCACTTATCAAGGTTCGCTTCCAAGTAGAAGCAAGTGCATCAGGTTCCTCGAAAATTTCAAGAACTATCGTAATAGACGAAACGAAATAAAAGTCGAGGGGGAAAAAACAATAGTGAAAGTAATACGCGTGTATTGAGCATTTAAAAAAAAAATACAAAGTATATGTACTTGAACGGTTAATTTAACAGATCGTAATAACGAGACTAGCGTCCGTTATAGGTCAGTATCTATTATGGAGTTGAGGTTCTCCGTTTTGGAATTTACGCAATACACGACGATATCGGGATGAGTTTAATTGTAAGCTTTGTATGCCTTTTTAATAATTCTTCTTTTATCGCCGTTCAATATCTTGCTTTCTATACAAGTATAGATGCATTATACACAATTAGCTTATTCCCGTTAATATTATACTTCTGACGGAAACTCGCGGTTGACTAGGCTGCGTATATATAGATAATCGATACTGGCTATTTTTAGGAATAAGACAAGCCGAACGATCTTATCTAATTTTACGAATAGAAGTTCATAGACATTATGCCGGCTCAATAGATCGCCACAATTATACTTTTGATAAAATTTCAAATACACGCTGGTGTACTTGTAGAGTCTTGTACATGCGCAGTCGTGTACGCACTACGCACCTATATCTATGCATATCGTAATGATATACGCGCGCCCCAAACACACCTTCGTTGAATAAACCGGTAAGAGTTGTAAAATTAGTTACGGTTATTTTATAAGCGCCGCAAGATGGACAACGTTCGTTGTAAAGGTTTGGTGCTTATTTTTACTTTGGCAAGCTTCGTTTCATCGTTTTTAAACGAGTCAAATACCTCGGGCTGTACGTTTAATTACCACCTTTATTTTTATTCGTTATAATACGCATTCGAGCCAAATTGGTGAATTTTTCGAAACGAATGGTCGCAAATAACACAAACGGTAATGATTCCTATAAATGTAATCAACAATTCTGAAATTTTCAATTTCATTTCAACTTTTTCTTTTTAATCGGTTGAAAAGCCCAGAGGTGACAGTGGCAAGATCAAAATTGACATTTTCAATAAGATGAAAAAATAGGATGGAAATTTTGAAATTGTTTAAAAAATCACGTTTACCAATCGAAATGTTCAAAAAATCTGAAAACATCATTTTTTACCAAAATTGAAAAAAAAACTTGATAATACGTTTCGATATTTTCACGACAAAATGACTTCATTGAGCAAATTACCGTAGTCTTCTCTAAGGTAAACAATATTTTCGAGTATTTCGTGCAATTGATAAAAAATTATTTGTTCTCTACCATAAAGAATTAGCTTGCGTGCAAGTCTGTAATACAGTGTGACATTTTCATGTCACTTTGCGACAATGATGTTCATCAGAAGACTTTATTTGACGTCACATGCCATCTGTAACCATGACACGTCACCATAACAATAACTTGTCATCACATCATGTCACCTGACATGCTACCATGGCATGATCACATGTCGCTCCTGACAATGCATCGTCACTATGACAATGGGTTGTCATCTATGACACGGTATGGTTTTTCATGCGACACAACATGATTTGATAAAAAAAATAATCACCTGACCTATCATCACATATCATTACTACACCTGTTGCCATGACAACATCATGACATTTCACTATAATATGTCAGTACTTAGATCACCATAACATGATCATGAGATATCACCATGACAAGCCATCAGACATATCTTCAAGACATGATTAAATGTCACTCATGACCATGACACTTGACCTCTCCAATGACGTTCATCACAGCAATCAATTACTATAACACGTCATCATGACAATGACTTGTCATCGTGTAGTATATCACTTATGATCATGATATGTCATCATAACGATGACGTGTCATCTACGAATTGTTATGATGATGACATGAAAATATCAAGATTATCACTCATGCGCATGACACGTCACATGACAACGGCTTGTTATCATATATATCAGTCATGATCAGGATATCTTACCATAACAATGACCTGTCAACTATGACATGAAAATATCGAGACTATCACTCATGGGAATGACACGTCGCCATGACCACGGTTACCATGACAACCGCATAACGCTTTTTCGTGACGATTTTCGAATTTGTATGCCATAGCGAAGACATGAAAATGTCAAAATATAAGGTTATAATGGGATACATTTAAAGTACATACCAATGATCAACATAAGTTTTCTAAAATAGTACAGCTAATTCATCATAAACTGGAAACCGTCAACTTACCTACAACAAATTAAAAAAACGATCATTTAGAAATTTAAAAACATCGTTCGAATTAAACATAATTAATTCATCTTGAAGACCGTAACCAAATGGCTAATTAAAGTGTTGAAATGGAACTGTCATATACATGATTAATGCTTATTTCAACACTTCGAAATTAATCCATTTGACAATAATCAAAAACTGAATTGGTTTCCCACAAAACATGATGCATCTTATACCCGAAAATAATCCGTAAATATATAAAATTACAATCTTCAACGCAACTTTGAAATCACACCAACGAAAAATTCATTCTCAAATTCTTACTTTCACACAAGGGAACGAAAAAAGGATTAGAATAGTTTTCAATGTTTTCTTCGACTATTAGATTTTAATACGTCGTGACCCATATAGCATAAGAGGGACTAATGTCGGTGATTTATTTCTGACTCACCTTGTATTACGAAATAAAGATTCTCCAAAAAAGGAAAAAGCTGCCTTTGAAAATTTTTCTCTTGTAATAACATCTCACAAAGCACGTGTATCTTTCTCGTTCGTATCACGGTCGTCGGTGTGATGTAAAAAAAAGAGCACACGTCACACGTATTATAATCGAATTAACAAATGAGCGAGGTATTACAATGGGTGTGATACTAGATTCTTGCAGTATTGATGTCCAATTTGCATAAAAACACCCGCCAACATAACTAAATTGCATGTTAAATGGAGCATAATATGATTCACCGTCCTTACAATAACCAGCCAACGCATTCCCTCTTATATCAAGCCCTTTACTCGTTCATTAATTTTTTCAGCCGTAGCTAAACACTGACCACAATTCATACCGTTGCGCTGACACGTCTGTAGTTATTTGTTCAAATGAAAAACCCGCATTTGAGCACTGATTTCCGTTAAAATCCATCCTTCTTTACAATTTTTAGTTCATTCTGCCCGCATTCGGAAGATCGTCCCGCCTCGCCGATTTGCAGTATGAATTTACATAATACCAATTACCAATACACGATATCATCTTACATAGCATACAGCTTGTGACAAAAGATGGAACACTCATAACAAAATTCCATCACTACAATAATAATTCGCTCTGATGATAATTACGATCGAATTAAATGCAAAATCGCATATCCTCATCACTACCGTCATATAAGAGTAACTCGAAATGATCAGATGACCTTCGAAAATACACCATTTCTGCACCAGACCACCTATTCGTATTATCACTTTACACCGTCTACAAACTGATACCTGATTGAACCCCACCCATGAAGCCATCTTCTACTGGAAATCATGAAATTCTGTTTTAAAGTTTCATTCTCCAAATCTCGCGGTAATTACGGATTAAACGATTGTACACCAAAAGAGTTTCTATAACCGAAACCAGTTTTCACAAAAGCATAAATCCTATTAAAATCTCTTTCAGGCGTTAATAACCTTCAAACTCGCCGTCACGATTTAATTGAACGTCTTAACACGTGAGAAAAAAAAACGTATGTATTTTTCTACATATTTTAAAAAGTAACACCTCGACAATTACTCGCGAAAAACGATCGAAATACTTCGAGAAATCCTTAACTTCGAAATTAATTTCAATTAAACAAGATGACCAAATTATGACAGTCTTTAAGTACTTGGCACAACTGCACCGATATTTTGAAATCATTTCTTTCGCATCAGGAAGAAAGTCGCACATCACCGCGGTGAATATGCAACAAAGTACAACGGCGCCTTGTAATTTGTTCCGTATACGGATGCATTTTGCAATCCATCGAACATTCTGCGCTAAAATATGGAAATACGTTTTAAAAATGTAATAAAGGTTCGAATTACGTACACCACGCCAGGTTAACCAACTACGTGGTAACGTTGTGTAACGCTATCACAATAAAAAAGAATCATCTAAGGTGGTCTACATCTTGGTATTATTTATGCGACATTTTTCATCGTAAATAATCTTCGAATGATTACATAGATGATAAATTTTTCGTCCGTAGGTACGCGAGTTTACAAACAACGGTGTTCTAGGTGTCATTTTCATTCGTTAGTTTAGACGCCCCAGCGCACAATACACATGTACCATTTGCACTAATCTCGCCAACAAGAAGTATCGCGTACGCCATAATAAAATTCAATTCTTCTGCATACATCGTGAATTATAACGACGATACCGTTATGATGAGATATTATGAGACAGAATCACGAGCGGTTGAATTAGTAGCACTAGGCTGGCATTTTCAAAGTAGATCTCGTATATAGGGCCCGCGTCAACATGGTACGTTGAACCGCTCACGCGAATAAGTAAAACCAATTATCGTTCGAGCCTCTTTTCAAATGAACGACCAGCTTTTCATCGGCTATTCCAAAGAATTCAGGTCAGCGGGTGAATTTTTTTTCGTATTAATAAAATGAAAAAAGAAAAATTTCGAATAAGTTACATGAAAAAGGCGATGATAACTCGATATCTAACGTAATAAACGCCGGCCAAAGGAAGTAGCATTTATTCAGTCGACCACGGTCAGGGTTAAATTACACGTTTACATAATCGAAAACATTTTAACGCCGGTGACTAGATTGTCCGGTAATCGAGCAACTTAATTAACATACAATAGGTAGCGCATTTATGTCGATAGTCCACCGCGCTGACGTTGCGTTCACGGCGAACACTCCGATCACAAAATTATACCTCCTGTTTTCGCATAACAGAAATAACTAACGTGATGCTGCTCAACATGATCTAATCAATCAGTAATCTATTATGCATGTATCCATTTTTAAACACCATCGATAAACACTTCCATTACAGGGTCATAAAGGTCATCAAATGGAATTGAACCTTCGTTTCAAATATCTCTGATGCGGAAGAATTGCTGGTTTTTTCTACGATGAAAAATTTCAACTTCGAGACATCATGGTACATTTTGCAATAAAACGTTCATCACCAAAATTACAGCTATTTTTTTTCTAGTATCTATATCACCTGAAAAAATCATCTAACCCCATTTTTTCGATGTATTTTTGACTCCTGATGTAATCGAAAAAATCGATTTTCCCAAAAAGCAAAAAAAGGCAAAAAGTAACGTACAAAAATCGACTTTTTCGACTCCAAAAAAATCGCAAAATAATCTTGAAATTATTTCAAATAAAAAACGTTAGACGATCCATAACCCAAAAATCGGTAGATTTTGAGAAAAAATTGTTTTCAATTAATTCCATCAACTTTAATATAAAAAAATTCCCATCTGATTTTCGAAAAAAAATAATTTCTCAAAAATTTGGAGGGGGAGGGGGAGCTGAAATTTTGGTCATGAACGTTTCTTGATGGTACCCAACAACCACCCAAATACCATCAAAATCTGGACCCTGAGGCAGATCACATATGTTTAGTTGCTTACCTGCCAATAGCTTTTAACTCGGGAAATCAGAAGTGAGCTGTTGTTCTCTGCTGAATTTTTCTCACATTACATCACACAAAGATTAAGCTTTTTTTTCGCCAAAAAAAATATCAAAGAAAAAATTGTAGATTAAAGCATTTTTTCTGTGAGTTTGCGTGATTTCTTTATACTAAAAAATTCATACTTCCAAAACAAAGCAGATATCGATATAAGTTTTACGGCATTTTATCGCTGAAGGATGAGGAAATAATTCATAACTTAAGGTCGATGATACGAGTACGTTCTTCTACCCTCTTGAGTGCACTGAATACAGAATCTATCGGATTGGTAATATCATTTTGAAACACCTTGCATAAATATAAAATTTTGCGATTTTTTCTGAGCCCAAGGGAAAAGGGCAACGACCTCAGGGCCTCCTTTGCCTACGCCATCAAAAATTATCAAAAAATAAATAAAAAAAACATAATCTTCTTACATTATAATGCAGAAAAAAGCGAAAAAAATAATCTTTCATAATTCCAAACTAAAACTACCTCGCTAATCACTGCTAATTTATTGTTTACAAATAATAAATACACCATTGGATATCCCAGCACCCAGCACTTCAACAGGCAAAACACTTCCGTTAATCCAAGAATTCTGGAATCTGGAGATTACCTCACGAACACATTTCACCAATAAAATACTTTCGAATATTCATCTCATAAATCGTACTAATTAAAGATTAACTCTGAATACTATCCATATAACTATTTTTACCTTCGAAGTAAGCCAAACTCAAACATTCAAAAAAGGCCCCGTTTCACGAGGCGCCACTACTCTCAATTTACGAGCAACAGTTAATGAATTTTTGTAATCTTTTGTACAGGTAATAGGTAAACGCCTCGTCGGGATACGCTTCCACCCAAACTTGTTCGAAATGAAACCTGTAACGAGTGTATTCTCCTCACGAACCACATGTCTGTTAAAATTCCACCACCAACCCACTCGTCATCTCGCAACCATGGCACCACGTGATTTACATACACAAATTCTCTTAAAATAACCTCTAAACCATATTACATGCGAACCTCCGACAAATTTTATAAATACTCGTAGAAATTGGATAGCGAGGCGGGGTTCATTTAGCATAACACATTAGTCATCTCGTCTGTCGTGGTTTACTGCGAAATCCAACACATCCTGATTTCTCCATAAACTCATAAGAGGTTACCTCGCAGACTTTGGAAGGCTAGCGAGGAAAACTGAAAACCAACACCTTTCAAAGCTGTCCTACACGCGGATTGTTCGAGATACTTATCTATTTTTAAACACCTCCATCAACTTGTCCGAGACAAAATCAATCTACGGAATCGTTACTTAATACTTTAAACATAACGAACCACTATCGACGCATGAATGCAACGTTAATTCCCAACAGATAACCTGATAATCATCATCCTTCGGATGAACACTTTATTTTACCTTAACTTTAACACATTTCATGTACCGGCCTTCAATCTTGCATTATTTTCGACAAGCGCCTCGTGCCTACAGTGCAGATTATCTCAACAATTAACAATTCTCTTTTAATTTTGCAAAAAAAATGAGACACGATCGGGTACTTTAGTAATTATCTTTAAATAGATCTCTTCCTCGTCTGTAAATATTGATTTTCCAACCTATTCGCGTATTTGCAAATTCTCTCACTATGTAGCAACATTGCACTCGCTAACGCATTAAAAACCAATTAATCATTTTTCTAGACTAATTCGATGCAGCAGAACTATGGAAATTGAAGTCGCGGAAATTGGACGGAATAGTATTAGGAAATAAAACTTTCATTAAATTACCTGTCTAAAATACTATCACAAAATTAATCGAAATTTCACCAATTTAGCTGATAAATGTATCTACTACACATCGAATGCGCATCGTATTAATCCACATCGTAGATACAGAACGAATAATTACGATCTCGAATTATGACCAATATACTCATTCATCGATGAATAAATACACTACATGTTGCAGTAAAGTGTTAGTTTTCGAATACCACATTAAACCATGCAAAGAAACTCAAAACGTCAAGAATGTTTTAAAAATTAATATTCATAGTGTAAAACATCCATGTCTCATGGATTCCATTACATCAACGTTAATTGTCTTCTTTAGAAAGTTCGTTATTTGCGAAAAGTACACATTTAAGTATCGAACTATTCATCAAAATTCGTGTCATATAGTACTTAAAAGCATTTAAAAATTATGAAGATACCTACGATACAATGAATGAAAACGAGATTCTTGTTTATTTCGCAAAGAGAGTAGTCCGCTGAGTGGAAAGTTCTTAGCTAGGATTTTCGTATCAATCAGTGTTGACAACACCACCACCCCCTTCCTCTCCTCGAAAAATTTTGAATTTTCAAAAAAAATCTTGAGATTTCCTTAAGATGCCAAGCCGAGCGATATGGGTATCATTTTAAAGGAATTTTTGAACTGATTGCAGTGACCTTCCGAGCTTCAAATTGGTCGCTTAAAATAGTATTTTTTTTAATAAAAATTTTGCAGTTTTCCTGAGATTTCCAAAAATTTTCTTGAGATTTTTCAAAATGTTGAAAAAAAAGTTCAAAGTATTTGTTCTGTACCATAGAGCTTCAGTTTGCGTACAAGGTTGCAACACAGCGTGGCATTTTCATGTCACTTCTTGACAACGATGGCCATCAGAAGACATCATACGATGTTACGTTACTCGCAAGAATGCCACGTCACCATGACAATGACTTGTCATCTACGAATTGTTATGACAACATGAAAATATCAAGAATCACTCGCGAGCATGACACGTTGCCTTGACAACGGCTTGTGCCATCGTATGTCACTCATGATCACGATATGTCACCATGACAATGATGTGGCATCTATGACATGTTATCACGACATGCAAATATCAAGATCATCACTCATAAGCATGACACGTTGCCATGACAACCACGTGATTCTTTTTTGTAACGTTTTTTCGTGACAATTTTCGATTTTGCGCGTCATAACCAAAACGTAGATATTTTGGAAAAGAAGGAAAATTCTTGGGATTTTTTTAGAAATTCTTGAGATTTTTTGAGATCATGGGACATTTTTGCACAGCGTTGAAAAATCTGGCAATCTAAAAAAAATCCTTGAGGGTTAGCAACACTGATATCAATGGCAAAAATCGATTAAAATGATGAAAAAAATTGTTAACCACTGACAACCTCAAAGCATCCTTGGGGAAGCATACAGATTTTCTACGTTTGTACATTTTTAGAAGAATTTTTTACCCAATTCAACTCTCCTCTGACTGATATGCCTCATACATCACAAGTGAGACCTTTTCTCTCTTAGGAAAACAATGGTTAACAAGTTCTACAACGGATGAAAATTTTTCTTAATTTCGATAGTCCCACTAGAAATACGTGATAATAACAAACAAGTCTCTTGGACTTAGGTTCCAGAACGAGTGAAGTCCATTTCAATATTTTATATCTACCGAAGAGTTTTAAGGCTATAATAAAAGACATATCTGCCGGGCTCAGACTCTCTAAGTGAGGTTTTTGCCTTTAAAACAAAAATCCCAGTGAAGAGCAGATTCATCTCGCTCAGTACGCCAGATATCTAATGGATACTCTCAAGACCAAACTTATGAAGAATTTTTTCCGTCACAAACGACTACAAACAAAGCAAAAAAACAGCAACAGATCAGCGAGTGCAAAAAATTACATAATTTTAAAATATTCAACGTCGAATACCGCAATTTATGATTTTTCTCGAATAACCAATCAATACTGCAATTTACGCGATCAAAAGAAAAAAAACGTTTCACTAAAATTCACACAATCAATTGTAAATTCTTCGAACATCGTAATTTCACAAATGTAAATTTAACGTCGTGATAATACCTCGCAAATGGTCATAAAAGAAAAAAAAAATCACGAACTGCATTCCACAAACTGGAAACGCCGGATTTAAGACTTCCGTTACATCTGACAAATTATGTAGGTGTTACGACAAAAAGGTTACGAAGATTCATTACCTTCTTAGCTGACCACGAACGTTACAAGGTACACATGTAGGTGTTTTACGTTATAAACAATGAAACTCCTAATACAGTTAGGTACACAGCTTATCACTCGGCGTCTTCGTCAAATCAAGACGTTGAAAATTTTCTTTTGGCATACAACCGCGATTTTTCTCTATCGATACCCTTGTCGGAACACAAAAAGGTTTACACGCAACCCGAAGCCAATTACCCGGTAGCGACATCGAGTAACCTTTTCAATTTCACTTTCTGCGTCGTTTCACACGAATTTGACAGTAGGAAAAAAAATGAAAATTGATTTAATACATCACGAGGTAATGTATATTGAAGAATAAATACACGTACACCCTCGGTCCTTCATATTGCGCCGGTAAAATGGAAAAAAAAATAAAAACAAGTAAACAGACTTTAAACAGACACAATTTGCACGAAGACCACACAGACCACGAATCACGCGTGTACTTCAAATAACATGTTTCCAGATCGAATGCATTCATAAGGTATTCCAACTCTCAAGACGAATGTAATTTATACCAACGTTCGATAATTACATAAGACGTGTTGAGCTTTACAGAGAAAAATGGCTTGTATAAACATCGAAGCGATGATTTCGGTACGAACCGCAAACGTCGTTAGATAACATTAATACGAAGCACGATTCTATTATTTGCTTATATTTATCATCTACACACTAAGTTTCATTTTCATCCCCACGTCGACGTCGTACCGTATCTATATTATCAATACGAGCGTCTTCTTGAGACGTCCGAAAGACGATTACGAGGTGATTACAAACATATTTCTCGCACCACAAATAGGCGCTTTTTCGTCCGCAGAGTGACGGATGAAAATTCAATTTGGCAGCCCATACAAATCTTCACCGTCGTGTACTTACTCGACGCGGCATATCACAACATAAGAACCTCTTATCTGTACTTATATAATCATCTTTACGCTCGTAGATGAAACTCAAACAAATACCGAATTTTCCGCCATCGCCATTATCGCTTCTAAAGTACATTGGCCACCTATATTTCGCACACACCCTACGGCCATTCGTTAATGACACACTTTCAAAATCTGGTTTCAATCGTCTCACTGGGTTAAAATATGCTACAACAAATTACACATCACTTTTGGACTACGCATAACACCTGCTTTAAAATTCGTGCGAAAGTTGCCGAATTCAGAAACGGTTTTGCTTCTCACTCAGCCTACACAGGTTGCACAGTAAATATAATTATATCTTTGTAATTCGCATGCATACACGTGTACACATGATCAAAATACACGTACCAGGTATTTACAACGTACCGGGTACACACAAGGTAGAATATAAGTCTACACATACGTCGATGGAATTTTGACAATAACTTGTTCGTTTACTTTCGAATGGCCAGAATATGCGAAATAAAATCGAAAGTGCTCGATATTGAATTTCGTCTAATCGGTTTAAAACGATGGAGTTTTGGCCAATAGTATTTTTTTTAATGCCTAGGTATATTTTCTCGTCGATATTTGAATGATGGAAAGTTTCACGTTTCAGTCTTACGGTTTAATTTCTCAAAAAGCAATCAGCTATTGAAATGAGAGTTTGTACTAACTCGATACAGTATATTTTAACCACACGTAGTCATTTCAAGTTTTCTTTAAAGCAAGTAGTAATTAGAAGTTCAATTTCAGTCTTTTATTTTATCAGAAAGAAACGACTGAACAAATAGGTTTTAAATACGATTTTTTCCTGTCATACAACGGCTTCTTTTGTATTACGATTGGTCTGAAATTGAAATAAAGTATACTTTCGGTCTAGCGCATTGTTCTTTCAAAGAAGGAGGGGGGGGGGATATTCAAATGAAATGACAATATTTGAGGAGCGATATTCCAAAACGGTCCCTCTCCTTTCAAAATTTTGCAGGAGAAGGAAAAAACGTGGTACACATGGAGTTACATTACACGGTGAATTTAATTGGCGTTTTACATGGGATTCACGCTATATTTGGAGCAAGGTTGTTGTTTCAACGACACTTAAAAACGTTGAGGATCTTGATGAATGGATGTTCAGAGCATCATTTTAAAATATTTCGCGATTTTTAGAATCAAAGCTCGATTTTAAAAATGCAATTCATTTGAGCTTAAAATTAGAGCTTTTTTAGAGAACAATTTTCAACTGGGTATAGTCTATTGACATTAGTGTTGCCAAAAAAATTGTTTCTCTATGCTAGATTGAAGTCAAATCAGTGCTAGATTATGCTAGAAAGCACAGAGCAATTATGCTAGATTCATTATGCTAAAAAATTTCAATCTTTGCAAGTGTAAGTTGCAATCCAGTACGCAATGGTTTGAAGTACAACCGTTTGTAGTATGGAGCGCTGTCCAAAAATTATTATTTTTTTTTAATTGTGCTAAATTTTTGAATTGAATTATCCTAGCAATTATGCTAAATGCTAGATCCGAAAATCACGAAAATTATGATGCTAAAATGACTTTCATTATGCTAAATTTAGCACAATTATGCCAAATTGGCAACATTGATTTGCATTCATGGCGAGCGGGACGAAAACAACGAAAATAACTCAAAAGGTTCTTCTACATGATAACATTGTTTTCGGCGGAAAAAACTTATTTTACTGACCATCAGGTTGTGCTAAACAAAAAAATACTTTGCCGTTCAAAGTAGCCCCATATCACGGTACATCATTGTACGAAAAAACTACATTCGTACATCTTCGCCGATATTCGACAAGGTACGATAATACCGGATGATTAAATAATCTTAGTCCCCCCCCCCCCATCTAAAAGTAGAGAATTTTTATGCCACATAATGTGGCTTGGTAATTCTACTTAAATGTAAACAACATAAGGTCATTTATGAAATTTAATAGTTGAGCTTTTTTTTAAACATAGGTTTACATTTTTCCATGTTACCAACCTACTTTATACGGCACAAAAATTCTCAACTTTTAGATGGGGGATTAAGATCATTTAATCACCCGGTATATGAATTCGTATACGCGACAAAAGAAAAATGAACATATATCCACAGCGCAGACATTCAATCGCGCTCTCATCAATTTTTCAACTTTGAACGATAACTAACTGGTACATTGCCATGGAATCCACAGAGTTGATTCAAGGCGAAAGAATTTCCGTTTTAAGTTCACCGCAATTATCATAAGTCGATCTTATTCTCGGTGCCAAAATAAATTCCAGCAATGCCGTTCACATAAACCAAACCTTAAATTCCCATTTGCTAAACTTCACATAAAATTGGGCGTGCAGTATGCGAAGGTGTAATTTTTTAATGTCAGTTGTGCAACACAATGATAGCATTATCGATATATCATATCGAAAGACATTACGTTTTTTTTTTTCCAACTCTGAATATCAAACATTTTCAAAAATAAAGGACCATTGCAAATGAAACTGAAAACTTCCAAAGTATTACTCCGACAGAATACTATTTCTACATGATTTTCAATGCTTAACTTTTTCCGTGTAACATGAAACGATTATTTTCACACAGGATAATATATACCAAAACGCTTATTGCGTGTGGTATCGGAAAACCTCAAATTTGATTCTAAACGCACAATTGGCATTTGTTTGGGAAAATTACAATAACGGGCAAAGGGCGTCCAATAATGATACCGAATGTATCATTACAAAGTAATAAATTATTGTTGAACAAATCCGTTGTCATAGTACAACACACCTATTGGCCTATATGTGCAGTTGTGCACTCCTTGCGTACATGGACATCTTGTATTTCTATAACGCGAGCGGATTTCAATTGCGATTATGCGACTTCACGGCATTTCGTAGGCGAAGCGACGTTTAATTTCTAACGTGCCCGCATATGCACGTACAAAAACAATAAATAGGTATTTTGAAAATTTTCAACGCACTTTTTATTCAAATTCGGTACTGGACACGAATATTAAATTTAATTTAAATGTATAGATGCCGAATTGAGGATAGCTTATCGTATTGGTACATGAGAAAAATGACATTTTTGAACTAATTCACCTCCAAATTTTAGTACGAGGAACCCCTTCGTTTACAACTCGAAATGCATTTTATTAAGGAGAAAAAATCGCGTAAGAAAAAATACATACATAATTTTACAACGCTTTACACCTCGCTTATCATCTCAATTAAGTGAATTATTAGTGAAACAACGAATCTAGTTACGCTTTGTTGATTCTGCCAGGTTAGCTCTTGACGTATAAACGCATTTTAACGCAAATAACAAGCGTTGCTATTGTTATTCATTCAGGAAGTTGTCGCTAAATTTATATACTAAAATTTTACCAGATACTGCAAAAGCACACATACGAATACGATAACGGAAGACCACTAAAAAATGCTGACCTTCCATCAAGGTTATAAGTACTTTTTAGACGTCGAAGTAGCACCATACGCTCAACACCTACCTGCGTGGTTGATTAAAAAGTATGCTACATAGATAACCGATTTAATCGAGTTATGTAATTCTTACGACATATATTTCTTTTTTTTTTTTTCAACATGTATATTTGTTCGATAATATGATGAAATTCCTCTTCCCATTTCATCCGGACGAGAAAGTCGCAGAAAAATATGTAAATGCAAAAAAATATGCTAAACTATTTGTTTCGGCCATTAACATGTCACATAGAAGATGGAAAATTACTATAATAATAATAATTTTATTTTTTTGTTTGATGGCGGCACCAATGGCGCCATATAACAAAGTCCACGCTATTTATACAGGCATATTTCTAGCTATACAATCCAATTTCTGGTAGTTGCACTGACGTTCCGAGGCCCTTCCGACGTCCCGAGACCCGAAATCGGGTCTCAGAACACAACATTTGAAATAAAATTACGTTATAATGACCTCTAAACGAACAATAACCTACAATATCTAATATGATTTTCAACCAAAGTTACCAAAATCACCTTACGAAAGTTTTTTCATCTCGCTAAACCGGTCTGCGTTCGTACAAGCAAATTTGGCATAACTTCAAAATATCAACACCTAAGTAGGCCATTGTTGAAGGAATAAATTTGTCCATAAATCTCGAGCACCGTATTCGCGCCATCTTTCACATTGCACAAAAGCACATGTTCTTTGACTATTCAAGGTGAATTTAACCACCAAGGTAACACAGTCGCATGTTTGGCGGAATACTACGCATAAAAGGGCAGTGTCCATTGTTTGCAAATAAAATAATACCAGCAATATGTGTAGGTATTCGTTCGATGTACGTCTACGTACGCTCTCCCGACACCGTAGGTAGCTAGATAGCAGATAGCTGGATACATCGAAGAACGTATAACCGAATATAGAACGATGACTCATCCTTTAAGGTACCAGCAATACACCTCGGAAAGAAAACTGACGAATTTAACATTATCACAGGCAACATCAATGCTTAACGTCTTACTGATTCAACACCTGTTCTACTAACGATATTGACCTTACGTCTTCATCACAACTTCACCAAAGAAGCAAAGAAAATCGTTGGCTCTTCCAATACGGTTTTTATGCTCATCAAATTCTAAAGGTAATCTGATTCAAAAACAAAAGTCGATCTGCGTGTGTTGAACGTTTTCGTAATGCAATGGCGCTTTTATACGATTTCAACTTCGCACTAAAGAGAAAAATCGATATCAGATCAATAGACCTTCGTTTGCTTACATGCATGATAAAACAATTACCACAATTCTTTCTACCCTACCTTTGATCGCTGTAATAAAAGGCGAAATAAACATACATTTACCTACTTGACAATACGAATATAACCTTCTTATCAAAATATACAAAGTACGTAGTGAAATAACCGATAGTAATTATTTCTGTTATGATATAGTATCATCGAAATATAAACAGAAATTCCAAATTTAAAACAGATATTCTTTCTGTGTAATTAAATATAAAATAATGACTGATTCACGCTACCTAGTTCCTTCATCCACACCTAGAGGCTAGATTACCAACTACTTGATACTCACAATTAGACATACAACAGTACACGAGACTCGAGTAGGTAAATCGTATAAACGTATACTTATTCATCAACAGGGCAAGTCTTGTAACGAGCTGATACCCATAAAAAAATGATACTGGTGTGGTCTTTCCTCGTGTAGCATAAATCTTACTTCAGTATTTTGCAATCAACAGAGGAACCGCCAAGAAAAAAAAAGAGAATCTGTTCTCCGTTATACGTATACCTACATATACTACTTGGGCAAGACCACGACGACGTTTAAGACAACACAATTACTTATTAAATAATCACAGAGCAGTATAAGCCTTATTCGCCTGTTTTGCGTACAAGTTGCTCTGTATTGTTCTAACAATCACGTTTAAAGTGCTTTTACCACCGTGAATAGACAATGGTTGAATATTTCGCCCATTTTAACATTTTAATAATCTAAAGCAAGAAATGGTGAGACATGTTTGCCAAAACAAAAAGCTATGCATTGATACTTCCGAAATTATTGGGTTCTTTTTTTCAGTGGTATTTTTTACTACAAGTTGCAAGAAAATGTATACGCGCGAGTTCCGAATAAACGACCTTTCAAAATAAGCTATAAATTTTACCCTGCGCATTAAAAACAGTTTGTTTAACGAATTAAAACGGTTAAAAAAGAACTCGTTAAAAAATTGATAAAAATTAGTCAACAATATAATGAATTATTGGTTCTAATTTCAAACCAATAACAACCTAAGTAATTGGAAAAAAGGAAATAAACATACTTTGTATCACAACCCTTTCATTCGTTAATTCACTTGATAAAAAACGTTCCTATAAGATAACTTCAAAGTAACCCACTGAGTCAATACACGAAGATCTGACAACATCGCGGACGAACCGACGGACCACATGGCTCACCGTTGCGATTGTGCACCTGTTCGCCGGATGGTCATCAACTCATCTTCATTATTGTGGTACACGTATTGAAGTACGTGAATGAACAATTGTTTCAAATTATATAAGTAAAACTCAAGTTCAAATCGAGTGAATCTTCCTTGAACTTGAAGCATAAAGAAATACACGCTTGTTCGAAATCTCAACTTAAAAATAGAGAATATCATACTAGCTCTGAAGAATACACGAAGATTGTACTAATCTTATGTATAAACCAGTTTCGTGAGAGAGATACTGCGCTTAATGTTTGTATACATAAGTTAGCAGGCCTTTTCGTTCAATTAACAAATCCATGACGAACTGCACGATTCCCAATATCGATGAACATGTCACATGTCACTAATTAAGATGAAGGAGTTTTAATCTTCGAGATATAAATGATAAATTGAAAAAATCAATCAGAATACGGCTTTGTTCGATATGTAATTCAGAGACGTGAAAATTATTAAACACATTATAAAAAGTTGACCGAACTGGCAAATTCCTGCATGAATTTGAAACAACGTAAATCCAAATCGTGAAGATTCTACGGATAAACAATCTCTCACAGAGCGCCAGCACCCCACTGCGCATAAAGAACTTTGAATTGTGCGCATTACGTGCCTTTATCTTATAGTTATGTTCGATACATAATTGATTAAAAAAAGAAACTAACCTCAATGTATAAAATTGAGTACATTTATAATACAACTCCAGTTGTTATTAACATTTTTCAAAAAATATTTCAAGAATGAAATCACTGAACAGATATAAATCGTCATTTTCCAACACTATTATCGATTCTTAATTGGTTAATCGTGCCAGAAGAAAAATTACGACTGGACGTTCATTATTCAGCATTTACTCAGCGTCCCTCAACTATTTATAACATTACGTAGTTTTCCTTCACACCAAAATCTTGATAATACACGGATACAAGCGGATAATCTAAGCATCTTTGACACCCTACTAACCACTGCACGTATAGGTACTCGAGTCTAGGTAATTACCAGTTAGGCAGAACTTGGAAGGAACAAATCACAAAATGGCAGGTCTAGGTAATAGGTACCTACATTCGTAGGTAAGTAGGTACTCAGGTGTAGGCACTAAGTAGTTAGATAGGTTCCAGCTGTTCAGGTCTAGGTATTTTAGAAATATGTACCGGGAGTCTAATTGATCTTAGCCACCTGATAACAATTTTTGTTTTTAATTATAAGTTGGTAACATTATTCTTTACGTAATGTTGTCAATGTTGCCAACCAAAATCATTGCGTAAAAATTTTCTAAAATATGGCTAAGATCAATTTGACACCCGGTACTATTGGGACTGGCAAGAATCTGTAGGAGCGCTAATGTGAGGTACCTACTCGTAAGTTCAATAATTAACCGCTAGGAGTCAAAAATTAAAATTTTGTATTTTAATTCAAGAACTGCCAGTAAATTTTGAAAATAGCATTCCTCTATTTGATCATCGAAAAGATGTTTCCATGATATGCATAAGTACATAAGGTCATCAGATCACTACAAAAATTTCAATATTAGTAGTCACTGATGTCACTGACCGATATAAAAATTTAACTTCCCTCCTACCTACCAAAAATATTTCCTAAAATTTGCGTGCTTATAGCCATTCTTACATAGGCAAGTTAGATTGAGTAATTATCCTGCAATAAGCTCGAAGAAAACGTCATACAACTTGTTGATCTTTTCGGTACAATACCACCATGTTCGATGACTCACAATATAGAAATTTCACGCAAATTTCATTAACAAAGCATTACATAATAGTACTCACCGAAATGAATACCTATTCCGTGCGCTATTTCGGAGGTTTCTTCTCAATGTACGAAGCTTTTCAAGGTCACTACAACCACTTTTTACACTCCATTAATTTGCTAGTTACAACATTAACACGTAAGATTTTTTAACAGTGCGGATGACGGTTAGAAGATGTTCACAGTCTTGAAACCAATACACCCGACAACAAACAGGGTACGTCTGTTGAGAACTTGCAAAATTACACCAAGCACACCGAAAATTAGGAGAAAAAACAACAAAAATACGAATACACCGGCGAAAAACTAAAAAAGATTTTCCAGTAAAGGAAAAACATTAAATTCTTCGACACAACCGCAATATCTGCTTCACGACAAGTGACCAGACACGGAACGCATACATGCACACAACGTCATACTAACACCACATAGCACAACAACCATAGGAGCCGCAACCGTGGTTATGGTTACGAATACGATTACGAAGCTGCCGCCTGCCAGATCTGAAGTTGTTAAACTTGAACCTCTCATCAATACCAGTGTAGCCATCGAAATAACGTAAAAATAATTTTTTCGAAATGATGGGTTGAAAAATCACCTTCTATCCGTTTATCTGTTGTTGGTTGTTGATATCATAGTGTTCACTAACTTCACGAAAAGTTCGATGGTATGATATGTATATTATACATGTATGTATTTATCATCTCAAAAATTTGTCATTTTGTTTATGTTTTTTGTATACAATTAATTATGAAATTGTTGAAAAGATTGCTAGAAGAATCACTGGTAGTGGATGGGATCACTAATCAAATTTCTCCTCCTTATAACCTGCTCCGACCTTGTTAAAAATGTTCTTACTTCTTAACTCGTAAATTTTTGATTGCAATAAAATTTGTAATTTAGTATGTTTTTTCATTAATGTATTTATATTAAGTGAGTTCGAGGTTTGATTGAAAGGAAAGAATAAGAAAGTAGTAAAAAGTTATTGTTTCAACGCCCTTGCATATTTTTTTATTCCTAACTGTCTTTTTTTGTTACTCTGTGATAACCGGTCTTCTACTGGAAAATGAACTTTTCTTCCATACCCACGAAAGGTGGCTGGCGAGGGATTCCCCGACCAAAATATTCATGCCTTAATTTATCACCACCAATTACTAATACAAATATACTATATTTCGCCGCGAATCTCAATAAAAAAACACATTTCATGACGTCCGTGTACAACAGACCATTGAAGGTTGTGATAAGTGTGTGTGTGTCCTTAGTATCACGAATCAGGAAGTAATTTTTATTCATTCAGTGGCAACACTGAGTATTAGCGGTGTTGTGTCGTCGAGACGTCTGTGAGACGTACACGGTGAATGTATGGGATGCCTAATCATTACCAGAAAGGAAAACCCATTTTAAATGTCTCGTAGTGGTACTGCTCGAGTGCACTTCAAACGCATTAACCAAAAGGGCGTGTACTAGCGTGGAAACAAAAGTATGTTCATTAAGAAAACAACACCACTAATTTTGGACACTTCTTTCCACGGTAGTATTTTTCTGTTTCAGTTTTCATGGAATTTCAAGTATTGCAACTCACATATTACCTTGATGCTTTTTAACGAAATGACTTAAGAAGATTCAAGAACTTGGAGTTGAAAAAAAAACATCGTAGTATTTCGATTTTCATAGAAGGAAGTGTAAAAAAGGCGACAGTAATTAAGTTATTTCTTGAAAAAGTCTACCATTTTTTAAATATGTACTGTACATGAGAAGTGATTCAAAACTTTTAATCATTTGCGTATAAACCAAAAATTACGAATTTTGGTATTTAGCGGAACATCTCGTGGAAACCACCACTGAAAAAAAACCAACACCAATTCTCATATGAATGATGGAATATGTTTAATGTGAATTTAAAAATTTCAGTCTAAGCACCTGCACCATAATTTCTCGTCGTTACTAACATTTGCCTCTGCTTCATTGCTTTTGTCGTGCTGCTCATACCATTTTTAAATATTCTAATAATAATTTTAAAAAATTGCAACAGACTTCCTTATTTCATTTTAGGCAATTATACATGTAGCCTACGTTGATTTAGAACGTGCCAGATATAGAAATGAACCACATATCAAAAAGTAATAAAATGTTCAAAGTGTTTCAAGATTGGGCATAAAAGAACAATTTAAGGGGGTTTAGTCTGTTGAAAAATATGTACAAGAGAAACGATAATAATTTTTGAAAATAAAAAGACCGTATCGATGTTAAACAAATCAAGTTTGTAGTCGTTGATATTGCAATAAAATTGGTTATCGGAAAACCATTCAATACTTTTATTACGGTGAAACAAAATGACCAACGTTTCAGAATATTGGTTCTTCGTTTTCCGATGAGAAATAGGTAGCTGGGGTAGGGTAATATGTGTAGGAAGCACTTAGCAGGTGAAGGTAATACCATGACATCAGGTTATAAGGAATACCACCGCCGAGTACCAACCTATTACATGGATTAAGTGTAAGTAACTATTTCGAAAATAAAATTTATTATATTTTGTAAGAACTGGTAAATGCATCTAATAGACTCTTCGAGGCATAAAAAGAATACTTGAGTGCTACCCGGTCAGTATTATTAATTACAGGTTTAGTTTTTAAAAAATGAAGATTTAAAATCTGGAAGATGTGTAAATGTATACGCAGCTATTCTCATGTACCAATATTTGCTACTGTACAAATCTTTTCAGTTAAATTTAGCATGATATGCAATTTTCTTTCAAAACGATAACACGTTGATTGAATTCCATCACATACATATTATAAATATAAATTACGAATATACCAATGGTTGAATAGTTTGATTGGCCATAGACCACACTTAACCAGAGGTATTTTAATTTAATTTCTTAAAGTACTCGTAGAATATTGAACATCTGCAACAAATGCAGTAATAAACATGCAACGTTACTTTTCGCGTAGTTACGGCTATTCAGTTTTTGATCTTACACATTCTTCTAATCGCTGTTCCATACTCGTTATTTAATATCGTTTTTTATTATATTTATTATTTTCTAAATACCTACTCTTCACTGTAACACAATTTATGAAAATTGTGTTTCATCTAGAGGCATCAAAAACGATTTTGAAATGAACTAACATGCTCGTATGAACGTTTTTAAAAAAATTGTATTATCTAATTATTAATTCCAGAGAACGGGTTTAACAACCTGTTACCTTACACAACGAAAACAACAGTTAGTTTTTCCCAGTTGTTAGGTATGTAGGATATACAATACAAATAGCTATGAAAAGTTCAAAAATTTTAGAAGCATTTTACTTATCGTGGAAATTTTCCGTTTTTTAAATTCTTGTTCCTACCTGCGAAGATCAAATAATAATTTGACATTGTTGTGAAAATAGCAATACTCTTATGAACGTTGTAATGAGAAGAAAGACAACTGACACATTTTGATCTAAGGAGAAAATAACGTGCACCTTAATTTTCAATAACTTTTCTCAAGGTTTTGACATTTGAAACCTAACCTAACCTAACCTCTCTTTGAGAAGGTGCCAAAGTCTGAGTAATTTTTTAAAGTAAAATCGAACCTAACCTCATCTCTCTTTGAGGTGGTACCAAGGTCTGAGTGATTTTTTATAGTAAAATCAAACCCAACCTAACCTCTCTTTGAGAAGGTACCAAAGTCTGAGTGATTTCTCTTTGAAAGGAACCAACCAACACCAAAAAGTTGAAAATGATCATATAGGTAAACCCTGTGTTTTTTTTGGAATTAGAGCGCCATACGTGTGCTCTTATCACAGTAGGGACTACATCATACAACGTTGCCAATATTAAGTTACAGTCGAGCTTTGCAGGCAATACCAAATTGACCATGAAATTGTATAGGTACTTAAGTAGGTCGCACCTACATGACAAACAGCAATCCTTTACGCTTCTCTCATACTTTACCGATGAAACCTTCGTTCGGGGAAAAAATCACACGTAAATTCTAATCTATGAAAAAACCATCGACATCAAATCAATACTCACATGAATTTTAGCTCTTTTGTAAATGTTCTGCAGCAATAGAGATACTGGTATGCAAAATTCATATTGAAATTTTTTAAGATCACTATGATACACGCAAATAAATTGATCTCTAGCTTGACGAATTAGGATTTCGCGCGTTTTTGAGTAATTTTTATAATAAGGTCCAATATACTTGTCAACCAGATCAGATAAACTTGTGTAACCCTGAAAAAATATAAAATCAAATTAGAAAGTTGATAAGAGTTCGAATACGTAAAAATCAAAAAATTAAATATAAAAAAAAAAAACAATACAAATTCAGAAATTTTTTTTCTTTCACAATCACATTGTAAAAGATGATAAGTTCTAAAGTCGTTGCAAAAAATTAATCTCATTATTGTAAAAATCTTGATTATGACCTATTCAATATACGATAAAGCTGTCTCATTCTTCTCTAACGAATTCATTTTCATCTCGTATCAATAAGTACCAAATGAATTTACCTTTCATTTTTAATATTACCCTCTTATTATGTAAATTGTATCTGATTACGCGGAGTACTTGAGAATATTCAACATTTGGAACCTATCTGTTTACATTTCAGTCTCTTTTGACCACCCAGGCTGACATAAAAATCTTTCCGTGTTTAGTTTTTGCGTGAGAATCTGCCCACAATTGAACAGCTTTATTAACCTAATATCATTCTTTTGTTGCATTAGTGTATAAACACCTACTGTTTATACTTATGGAGTAAATTGTATATGGCAGATGAAAATCAAAATTATATTTCACGAAAAAAATGTTTTCTTTCTAGTTATTTGAATTCAATTCAATTACATAAAAAATAAAATGAAAAAAGTCCTACTAATCACAAGCGCACGATATTTCTTTGTAATTTTGAATACTGTTCAAGAATCAGTATGGGGTATATTATTGGCTAATAATTTACAGAGCAGATAGGTAAAATGTAGTCATGCCTAGATATTTAAATTTCGTTTTTCATGAACGAAAATTAAACTGTTTCATTATCATCTTTAACATTTTTTGGAATTTTGTAGAACTTACTCATGCGTGATATGCCAACGTTATTCAGGTCAGCTTTGCCTATGACGTTCGTAAACTTTATCGATGTTTATTTACATAAATCTGGGTGTATTTGTTTACTCGGCTCGGTAAAAGAATTTTTCTATTTACTCATTGACAATTCACATAACGCGACGTTCATTTATTAATTTAGAATCATGGAAAAACGCACTTTCCAGAACGTAAATTATTTCTCAACGTTGGTATTCACTTTTCCAAGGTCTGATAAAATGTGATGAAAATCAAGACATTTAGATTACAAGAATACGATAAATTATTAAGGTAGGCACCTATTTATATTTACGGTTCAAGTAATACATCATGAATGAATTTTATTCTATAAAATGATTCAAAGGAAAATTGTTTAATATTGTACATTGAATAACGAATAAGTTAAAATTGGCAGTTTAACAAAGTTTCGCCAAAATATACCGCCGGCTGGCGATTTGATTCATGATTACAAACCATAAAACTATACGAAATTCACGTAGTAGGTATTTATATTCAATGAACCTATTCCAGTAAACATGCGGTGAGAATTTAACGTACCTTGGAATCGTGGGGGAGATTTGTAATTCGAGAAGAAGTATCTTCAATGGAACACTCCACATTTGTTGGACCATTTTGAACACTACGATCTCTCGAATTCCTAATATTAGTATTCTGCATGTAATTTTGGATTTTCGTGGAATCGTGCAACGTCGAGTCTACTCCGATATTTGCCAAATGCACAGAGACAATTCTATCGCACTCGTTTGGTTGAGTAGTATTTCTAGCTGCGTCTGTAGTTTGCACGACGGTTACATGATTTGAAGCTTCTTCGTCTGAATAAAATTCATCGGTAATGTACCACGATGTATGGACACGATTTTGAACCGCTTCACGTACGTCGACTGACGAAGTATCGGTTTTTTTAATGTAATTATTGGCGGTGCTTTTGCATTTCTTCAAATAATTCTTGACTTTTTTCGTTTTACTTGGATGTTTCTCGCGACTGAATTGTTCGAGTTTTTCTGCATTAATGAAATTTGACGCATCCCAAGGGTCGTTTGGTTCTTTTTCATCTACGGAAATTTCTTTTTCCGGTACCTGAAAAATACGATTCCACGTTATTTACGATTATTTGAATAATTTACGTAAATATTGTAAACACGTACAGCCCGTCCGGTTGATCTTAGTACCCCTCAGCGCAAAAATCCCATCACCATAGATGACCAATACAAATAAATTATTTGGAACCCTAATCGATGTTTATAAATCGTAAGTTTGATTAAAATGAAGAATTTAAATTGATATTAACAATTGAAAAACGAAAAATAATCATTAATAATCGATGATTTACTGTTTTCGTACGTTTTTTTTTGTGCTGTAATTTGCACGCACTGACGTCCCTATTTACGTTGTTTGTAATCTGTGTAAGTGTCGCCACTTTTTACGCGTCAGCTACGTTGATGGGATTTTTGCGCTGAGGGGTACTAAGATCAACCGGACGGGCTGTACATCCATATGTATATTAAAATTACAAACGAAATTGAAAAAAAATATATTCCTCCTTTAAAGATACTTTGTATAAGTATGAGGCATATTACAGACCATCGAAGAATATCCACATAAACATAGGCGCACTGAGGATTTCCCGCTGGGGAGGGCTGCGATGTTAACTGGAAGGTAAATTCAAAGCACTATTTTTTTGAGGAGGGGCGGGGGAGGGGGTGAATGATGAAAAACTGTTCCTACCTATAAATTTAAAATAATTATATGAGTGTAGTGTAGTGATTTAAATTTTTATTTACATTTTTAAAATTAAAT
>QBDW01001636.1:0-54384 GCA_003261595.1 Maconellicoccus hirsutus
GTGTATCAATGATATTAAAAGAAATGCCGACAGACTGACATAACAGTGAATATTTTAATGAAAAATTCACTAACGAATATCGTTGTTAAATCGTTAAAAAAAAGAAAAAAATCCTAAAAATTCGAGATGTACAAAAAATTTGAGTTACTGACTTAAATTCGAGGTAATTTCAATGCAAAGTTGCTAAACGTTGAAAAAAGATGAAAATCAGTGAGGAGAAATGAGCTTTACAACCTTGAAAATGGTCAAAACGTAAATGTTTTTATACCAAAAAATAGGAAATTTAATTTTCTTCAAATCATAAAATGTGAAAAGTTTCCTAAAACTTTCTCATTCTCGAGTAAAAATTTAAAAACTACAATTTTCTCATATGTTACAGTTCATAGTATCTCATTTTTAACATTTCATTGCAGCTGTGTATCAATTGAATTTTAGGAAATTCTCTTGGTAGCAAAAATACTAAACCTAAAATTGAGAGTTTAAAAATTCTAAAAAGAAATCAGAATTTAAAAATTCTTAACGAAAATTAGAATTTGAAAATTCTGAACAAAGAAATTAGAATAGGAAAATTCTAAATAAGAAGTAATCGTTTGGAAATTTCAAACGGAAATTAGGATTCAGAAATTGTAAACATAGAAATTAGAATTCAAAAATTCTCTTCCCTAAAATTGAAATTTGGAAATTCTAAACATGGAAATAAAAATTTCTAAACCTTGAGAACCAAAACTAGAGAATCCCAACTCTTAGATTTAGACTTAGGTTTAGAATTTCATAATTCTAATTCCTTAGTTTAGAATCTAATTCTGGTTTTCAGGGTTTGGAAATTCTAATTTCTGTGTTTCGATTTTATAAATTTCAATTTTTAGATTCAGAATTTCTAAATTTTAATTGCTTGGTTTAGAAGTTATTTATAATTGAGAAAGATTTCATCAAAAAATTATATAATCACCTCTCCCATTCGAGAAACCCTTTACACAACTGCGGATTCTTTCTTGATTGGTGGCATATCGCAAGAAACATGGCATTTGCGTAAGTGTTGTTCTGAGTTATTAGCAGAAATCAACTAATACAGGCAAAAAAGTACTATGAAACGGCGTAGTGAGTGGTTACAGCGATACTTTAGCAGTGGGTGCGAAATATATGGAATGGTATACTCTGTACTCGCATATAAAGTATTGCCATGATATCTATATGATGCCATTAGACGATTCTCGAGTTACGAGCGCTGTACAGCGGGTTTTCTTTTTCTTTTTGGTTATTGGTGTTGAACTTTTGCGTACCGACATTCTTTCAATATTTCAGTGGTGACGAGGCAACCATTAGCGCTACGCCAGCAATAACGTGGGCTGCCCTGAGAGCGCTTCACGATCAAATGTAATTTTCTCAATTTTTGGCGAGGCGACTTCTGGCGCGATATCAATAATGTTTTACAGCCCCCTCTTTCGTTTCAACTAGTTTTTAACAGATTTAGTGATTTTGTTCCGTACCCCATAATGTGATCATGTATTATTATACAACTGAATAAAATTTTTTGATCATAATGCTACCTCTTTTGATTCCTAATAGACAATTAGGCTTTTTTCGGGGAAGCGGCACTGAAATAGCATTTGGAATTTGAAGGAAAAATCGTAAGAATTTTCATTTTGTAATTCATGCTTTTTTGAGCAAATTTTCCACGATTTTTTTATGCAATTCTCAGCACTTCTGATCCTTGTTGAATTTAATTCACCTTGGAAGTCACTTAGATTAAAGGTGATTTTCGGTAAACGCGAAATTAAGACCTTGTGGATGTAAAGGCACCATCCGACGCGAAATATTTGTACAATGGGGTTTTTGAAGATTACGAAGGCGACTTGAAACGTTAACGCGAATACAAAGTCATATGGAACTCGGCCAGTAACAATGGAGATTATCAGCGCAATATTGCAGTAGGGAAAGGTGATGGTATAAAATAAAAGAGAACCCCGCAGCGATCGTTTCGTAGGTTATGACATAAAGGCTGCTACTAATTTATGACTTATATTTCATTTCTCCCTTTTACAGTTTTGTGGGCGTCTAATCTCCGTAAAGACAACTTGATAAACTGCCTTATAAATTAAAACGAAAATAAAACCCATAAAAAGGGGCCAAAATACAAGAGCAGTCTTGACAGAACGTATAACATATATCGCTTTAAGTAATATATTTGTGTAAGGGGAAAAGCGTGAAATGGTTATCGTCGAAAGTTTCTCTCTCTTTCTGTCGTTCGTCGTGTACGTGTATTCGGCGGAATATCGTGTAGTTTGGTCGAACCACTGAAACGATGTGTTACGATGGGCAAAAATTACGCCATAATGTACTTCATAAAAACCATAAACGCTTGTAAAGAAGGAAAAAAATAGAAATTTTTTACATTCGTTTCGTAAAGCGAGAATATGACGTTTACGAGGCGACATAGCCTCCTCGATGACAAGACAATTGGCGGCAATGTCCACTTCGAACCAAGACGACGGTGACCGCTGGAGTCCGGTGTATGATTTATGTAAATACTCATTCCACGGAGCTGTTGTTCTTTCGGCTTTTTTCCTCGCCAGATGTTCCGCAGTGTCGAAAAATCGCTCCGAAAACAAACGCGGTACTTGTTCGACTGCTATATCGACTTTTCGTTGCGCCATCTGTTGAACGTCATAATACGCGTACGAATGACGGGCAAATTAAATTTCATCGGTGAAAAGATTTGTAATAAATTTATGTCCTAAGTAAACAGTCTGCGTTTATATGTGAATGAACGTTAAGTAAATATCATTAGGTTCGGGTTTTAGTGTGTGGTCGAACAACGGCAAAAAAGGTAGACCTTTTTAACGTTTTGAAAGAATTTAATATAAGTTGGCTTTTTTTCCGGCTACGTTACGCGGTGCAGCGACAGCGATGTATAAAAGGAAAATATTCATTTGTACGCGCCATGTTTGATGAACGCTTTGCTTCTATTCACTAATCAAATATTTAACGTTTAAACATTTCGCTAAATTATAAGTAAACCTTGTCGAAAATCTCGAGTGAGTGACGTTATCGAATTTACCTCGATGGCGTGGACGGGAAGGACTATTCTTCGTGTCCGTAATACGTGTAAGCAAACTAAGATAAGGGACTTTTTCTAAGTGCCTGATCAACTAATACCTCAGCAAATTACTTTCATCGAATGATCGGCACTTCGGCAGGTGGACTCTTGTTTGCGTGTATTGATGAATGAGGTGAGCCGGCAGTGTGGCATAGGCAACATTTGCTACATGCTTGGAAACATACGATCGAGAGTAGAGTTATGGAATTCAATAAAAGGATATGCTCTGAGTTCGATTAGAAAATCCAAAATGTATTTGGTTTTTGTACTAAATTTCTTGTTAATTTTTGGGAAAAAAAGAGAATATATGAATGGTTGAATAGGAGACATCATTATAGCCTTTGAGTGATTCCGAATTATGTACTTGGTAGTCAGTTGTGCACTCATCTAACAAGGGAACTACTTGAGGTGCCCGGCTTGGATTTGAACGGGAGTTAAATTTATGAAAAGAGCATGTCAAAAAACTCCCAAAACCAAAATTTTAGCTGCCCAAGTTGACTTTTCGATTTTTGATGAATTTTTGATATTTGAAAATTACGAAATTTCGATTAAAAATAAAGAATAAAAAAAAAAAACTCGAAAAATAATTTTAAATCACGAAAGAAATGTTTCCCCCTAATTCGAACCCGCTGAATCTGAAAATCGCATCGGCAAGCCGTTCTGGAGCCTCCAACGTGATTTCCATTTTTCTCCAGGAACTTCGAAATGCTCCAGAAGTCGTCCATTTGAGATTAGGCAGCTAAAAACTTGGTTCTCTCTTATTCTCAACCTACTTAACCGACTTGACTACATTTCCGGAAAATTCTAGCCGGACACCTGAAGTAGTTCCCTTGTAAGTAGTAGAATATCACTCTTCAATCACATAATTCCCTACTTGGCGCTACTACTTGACTTTTTTCCATCAAAAATTCGCTTTAAAATGTTCTTCAGCAGCCTCTCCAAGAAAAAAAAACTCGAGAAATTAGCATGGCAAATGGCTCTTCTCACCCCCTCAATCCAATTCAATTCAACCAAGCAGTGGCGTAGGAGAGGGGAGTACACGGGGTACACTGTACCTTCCTCAGGGGATACAAAAGTATCATTTGCCCCCCCCCAAAAAAAAATTTTCCTATATTACCAATAAAATAACCATGATTTACTCAATTAGAATGAAAAATGAAAAATACTTGATTGAAAGGTAAAAGAGTGATGATAAAAAAACGAAAATAACTAAAACAAGTTTAAACCAATCCAGCTGAAAATCCAACGTTGTTACCTTTTCACTTTGGTGATAGTGTAACACTGACCAGAACCGAACGAAACGAAAGCAAAGTAAACAAAACAGTGTTGTTTTTTTTACACTGATAACACTTTTATTATCATATTATTCGTATCATGCCTGAAAATTGCAAAAATAAACATGCCTGCGTTGAGCCATGAACGTACTAATGGTGTTTACTTAGTGGTAGTTTTCATTTTTTCCAATTAGTTTCTATCTAGTCATAAGTCATGATACGCAGCAAAGTAACTGCAAGAATTCAGATTCCGAATCAGTTTTCTATTAAAAACTTCTTCCAAAAATCATCTAAGCTGGCGACCCCCCCCCCCTCCGAACTCCCTCCATCACCATTTTTTTACATATCATAGTTTCAAAATTTCAATTTTGTACCCCCCAAACAAAAAAGCTTCCTACGCCGCAGCAACCAAGTTCATTACTGTCATTTTCCTCTGCTACTATGTACCTCCAACCAAACCAACTTCCAAAGCCAAACTCCAGCTCGCGAAATTTCAACTTGGCACATCTGAGCGAGGTACTCTTTTCGACGTTTTTCCAAAGATAGAAAGAATTTTACCGATAAATCGTGTTGGCTTGGCGCGGCGAAATTTACTGTTTATTTCGACGTCGTAAATAAATACGTATATTCTCGAACCCGCATAAAAGATCGCCCATAAAATTACACAGATAAATCATGTCTGAAGCAATAATAACTCGACAACCGCGTTTATTAATATCTTACCGATAATAAAACCTGAGAAATATATAGGGTGTAATAAATTTCCCAAAATAAATTTACAGGGTGGATTAAGATAAAGAAGAAACGTGTTCGGGGTCGGGTAAGTGTTATTTCATTATTCAACGTGCTATAACAGAGTAACAACAATCGAAAGCTGTCATAATCACAAATCATCGCTCCTCATCCAAACATGCGTTATAATACACATTATACCGTATACAACACCGTCGCGCACACACACACCGAACAAAAACCCACAGTAGCTACCTTCAGGGGCTACGAGAGCACGGTGTACTCTTTCAGTGATTCTTAAAAAAACTCACCTTACGAAAAATCGCCAACCACTCCATACATTGTTCCAACTGTCGAAATAATTAACTCCCAACGACCAGTTTAACTCGCTGGTCATATAAATTGACTCTTTATCGAATTAACACCGAGAGGAATTTTTAATTTACGAAATTAATATATTCTGAGAAACACTATTTATGAAATATTGCTACCGGTTTTTTGAAAAAAAAAGAAAGAGAACGCGTTATTTCACCTTCCCCCTTAAATCTTCTCCGAGACATTTGATTCGCCCCTAGGGACAATATATTACAAGACGGCGGCATTCGGCTCATAAATTATAATTAATACCCTGCTCCCCCTTCAACATCCAAGGTCTTTACAATTGATCTTTATAACAAACCATTATGTTATGGCTAATAAATTCGTATCCGCTTGACAATCTTCACAATATATCGTAATCATAACAAAAAATAAAAATGAACTACCATCGCCGGATTATCACCGCATTTTTATCGTGTCTCTCTCTTTCGCTCTCGTACTTCCTCGCATACATCGGTCGTCCGGTTGTTGTGGAAATATTTCAAGATTTTGTTACGCTGTCAGTCAACCATACTCTTAGGGTCTCTTTTGTGCGATTGTAGTCGTTTCATGCTAGTCGAGCGAAGAATATAAATATTTGTCGTTTTGTGATCAATTGCGCGTCATGGATAACGCGTTTTAGCTTTGAGCGTGGCCCGCGGACGACCACGAGAGCGACCACCGCGCAAGCACGCGACCGTGGGTTTTGCGAGGTTTCGATGGCTCTTTCGCAGCGTCCATTTCATCGTTGCGGTCATCGCCAACGAATTAAGGCGTAGGAATCGCCTAATTTGGTTGCTTTTTCGCCTTCGTCTCGGTCAAGCGATCAAATTGTGTTGGATATTGGTAAATGCGATGGGATCGATACCTTTATTATGTTTTCCGATTCCAGTATCTACCGAACTATAGTTCGATTCTGCGATATTTTTCAAATATTCTCTCAGAACGCCTTTTATATAATAGTCTAAAGAAATATCATTTAAATCAGTCCCAAATCCGAAACTATTTCATCGAAAAGTAGAATGAAATCATCAACATTTTCTTTATTCTTGTCGAAAACAATTCCAGAAAATTTATAGTGGAGTCCCAGAATTTGCAACGGGAAACGGACGATTTTATGGAATCCAGTTATTCTTGTTACTTACGATCCTCTTATTACTTTCGTCTGAATGGGTTAAAACGAAAGATATGACAGAAGCTCGTAACCTTTTCTTTTGCTCGATATCCAAATTTTAATTGGCATCTTCATCGTTACCCGAAAAGAACATTCCTGTAGCTTTTAATTCATTTACGATCTCATTCCTCGCTTGAGATGGAAGAATGCACGAAAAACGTTCTCGTTCGCGAACGTTCTCAGCTATGAGAACGAAGGTCGTTCTTGTTCTGGGGCCAAACAACAAAAGACCACTGTTCTCGTTCTCAGTTTGTTCGTTCCCAAAGAACTTGGATCGTTTTCGTTCTTCGTTCTCAAAAATACAAAGTTTTCGTTCGTTCTCACATCGTTCTTCGTTCTTTATTTATTTATTTATTTATTTATTTATTTTTTGAAAAATTGGTATGAAATCATCGCCAACTTAAAAAAGTAGCATGCAAGGGATTCCCAGAGCGCAATATTCATATCTCAACTTATTACTGTTTAAAATTCTCGCAATGGCTGGCTTTTTTTGCCTTTTTTCAACAAATTAAACTCTCAAATTTGAAATTATTTTCGAAGTTGATGAGTGATTCCTATAGGAAATTTTACATAAAATTCAATGCTTTAAATCACAGGTTTCTACCTCAAAAACTAACCGAGATATATAATTTTAAAGTTTAGATTATTTTCAATTGAGAAATTGAAGAAAATTCAAAGAACTTCTTCAAAAAATCATTTTTGAAGTTCGTTTTTTTGCGTTTCAAGTTCTCATTCTTGTTCGTTCCTGAAATTTTTTTATCAAGTTTTCGTTTTTCGTTTTTAACAGAAATTATTGGTTATTTGCTTTTTTTTTTGCGTTTTTCGTTCTCGTTCTTGTTCGCTCTTCCATCACTGATTCCTCCACATTTTGTAAGACATTTTATTGTCCAGAATTACAAGTAGGTTCACATGGTTCGATGCAGTTGATTTGAGAAAACTTATTTTCTTTTGCAGTGCTTCAAGTTCATTTTTCAAATCTGTAACATACTTCGACTCGTGCTCAGTTACTCCAAACCTCGGCCTCTCTGTATGTCTCTGCTACCAAGTTAGAAGAATTAGAAATCAATATAATAATCAAACAATCAACATCAAAGCCGAACATGAATTAATTTACATAAAATCATCAAAACATAACAAAAACCAAAACAATATCTTTACCAGCTAATATTTTCTAATTTCTATTCCAATATAGATGCACTCCAAGTGAACATAAATCACTACTCACCAATACATCATTTGAACGTCATGCTCCCTAAATGATAAGCCAATTCGTCAAACTAACACTCCACTAATCCGCTCATCAGGTCGTACATTTGCAAAAATGATTCCTCAATCGACTCAATCGTAGCAAAATTCACCTTTCAGCCCATATCATTCGACTACGGTTGATACATCATTACACGTTGGTTTACTCGCTAAACATCCATTTCCACTAATCTTCTAATCTCCAATCGAACAATTATCACATTGACATATCAAACAAGGCTTCAAATGCTTTCAACTAATTGCAATCTTCGATCTCGTCAGATCCATTAATCCAATCTAAGTATCTATTAATTCGGTCACGAATCCATCAACGTCTACAGAGCTTCTTTTTAACATCGAAAAATAAAACCGATTAATTAGATCGATTTCTCGACCATCTTATCTGCCAATTAGGTCAGATAATATTCACCAATTCCCACCAAATTAACGAGTCGATTAATCGGCCACAAAAACGCCATCAATTTGTTTTTATCCTCTTAATGACCACGTATTGTTTTACCGCCTAAAAAACGAAACCCTGGCGATAAATTTGAATGAGGTCGGTGAAAAAAAAACACGATGACAAAACCGCATTTTGAAGTTGACCATTAATAAAGAAACCTACGAACCAGTAGGAAATAACAAATAAGGTTTAAGGCAACGTGCAATCAAATCCACAGAAGGGAAAAAAATGCGTACTTTTCCCTTTACTCGAACGGGGATAAAAACGAGAAAAATATGACCGGAGACACCACAAGCATTCGAATTTTACAACCTTGTTCAGTTAAAAGAATGACCAAAATGTAAACCCCAGACGTTAGAAAACATTCCCGCTAGCTTTAACGAGGACAATGGGTGATGTTAGCCGCTTATAAGCCGCCGGTTTAATATTTATTCCTGCGACTGCTTCGGCATAAAATTTATTGGACGTGTCTGCAGCTACCGGGCTTTCTAACAATTCGCCTCACATACTGCCGGCAAAAGGTAATAACAATAATAACAACTTATCTTCCTTGACAGCGGTTAAAAAACAAAAAAGTAGATATCTTATTCTTCTTTAATTACATCGGCTTTTAGAATTTTTTTTACATCGCCATTTATTTACTACTGCATCGGTACGAATTAAATCCTTTTAAATTACCTTTTAAGTTGGCTTTTTTTTCTATTTTCCATCGAAAAAAAAACTAGTTACGTTTTGATAAATGTTCAGATTATGTTCTTTTTTTCATCGAGTAGTAAAAAATTCAACTAGTCGCTAAATACTTTTTTTTTTGTATTTTCACTCGTTACTTTTTTTTCCGCGCAGATGGACAAATAAACGAGAAAAATCCGTACAAAAGTAGTCTCTAATACATTGAAAAAAACCCTGACCGGTTATTTATCATTTGTTTACGATATACGAACTGTTTAGTAGGCTTAATAAGCCTACGGCTGCATAAATAACATCTCGTATCAGTTTCTACTTCGGTAGCTGTTTACTTAATGCTTCTTCGTTTAGCTTTTTTCCTCACCTACTTGACATCCCGAATTAATCCAATCAACCCGACGAATCTCCAAAGCCTTTTCGCTACACCTTCGCGAACCCATCGATTTAAAGGGAGAGAACCGCCAACCTCGTGATAACAACTATAAACATCGTGACACCGTTTAATACCTCTAATCAAAAAGGCACCCCGTCGATAAGCATTGTTTTATGTCGCCGGTTACCCAAGTAGCTTATGCCGCCACAAAGACACGTCAATTTCCAATGCTAACGAGTCACATTGGTCAGCTCGAATGATGTCTCATTTTGCATGACAATTGTACCATCTCATTAAATAAGATTTGCAGCGGGATTGTGCAGCAGCGAGGTTCTATGGGAACGCTTCGATGGAGATTTCAACTCGCAAAGGTCGGCGCGGTCATCTGATTAAGATGTCAAAGTGTCACATGAAGTGGAGAAAGATTTTAATTTTTTTCTACATGAGTCTTTTATAGAGTGTACATTCTTAAGAGGGTGATTGTCCACCCTTTCAAAGAAGTCATTTCGAGTTGGAAAAAACACCTCGTGTGTCAAGTCGCCTTCAATATTCCTTGTTTTTTCATCTCGGCAGAGGTGTTTTTAGATAAACAAGACGAGATTTCGAGAACTCTGAGGGAGAAAATTCCATTCAAGGGGTTTGAGAAAAGGGTCAAACCGAACATATGGCTCTATTTTACCCTCATGCATTATGTAACTTGTACTTGAATAAACTAAGTTCCTTTAATTTTGAGGATATGCAATAAATACGGTGTATTTTTTATGGTACCGCTATAAACCCATAAGTTATATGAATATTTTACCTGATAGTAGGAGCAAGTAGCTTCAAGGTTTCTTACTTTCTTCAATTCTGCGTAATCTGAAAATTTAACAAAATTAACAAAATTTTAACCACGTTGGTCAAATAGAGGACACGATATCAAATGGGATGAACAGTTCAACCCCATTCTGAGGTGTTTTCAAAGGAAATCATCTAAGAAGTCGTTTTGACGCACATCAGTCATACTTCCTCAAGTGTTGAGCATTAAAAAACTCATTATTTTTCTTAAATTTTCGGTCAATGTTAAGAGAGAGGGAAGAAGGTGTCAGATGTTCCTCAATTTCAAGGCGCATGCTGACAGCGCCCCCTAGTTTTTTTTTTTAAATAGGGGAAGCTATCCTGCACTAACGAAAATGCGTCGATTGGCACCAATTTCGACCCCTCTTATGGGGCTGACAGCATGTTCAGCCAGCCCCCCAAAAAGAACCGTTTACATTAAGGAAGGGGGATATGCACTAACGAAAAAAATTTCTGCACCATCCTGCACTAACGATTGAGCATATTTTGAACCAAATCGTAAGAGGTGGGGGGGGGGAGGCTGAAGGCATGCACCTTCAATTTCATTCTCTATTCACCTCGCTAAGCACGTGTGCATCACGCTCCTGAATTTCATCAAGTTTGAAAGATCCTTGTTGGAAGAAAATAGTCACATTGCAGATAAACTGACTCATCAAAGATGAGCTGACTTCTCCCCGTATCAAAGATCTAATCGTGTCACTTCCTCATTTCATCCCTTTGGCGCCATGAGAGTAACATGAAACCTTGGAAGTCATCCAATAACATGGTCCGTTTGATTTGGCCTCGCTCATTGTCAAGTTTGACAAGTCCCAAAACAGAAAGGATACGGTAGAGAAGAGGGGTGTAACTTGTGAATCACTGCATATAGAATGAAGAGAAAACTTGAGGGCAAAGCTGTTGACTACTAAATCTAATATTATTTCAATTTTGACTTTTTTTCAAAAAATTGGTATATCAAGTTATCAAGAGCATTACTCCATCAATTTTAAAACTACACAAATGTGCACACAACCTATTCCCCGGCGTTGCTTCAAATTCGCACAATCGATTACGCCTCTCTTCTGTATCTCCATCGAGGAACGACAAACCTCCAAAATACCATACACTCTCGACCAAATACCAAATTCCTCGTCAATTTGTACATACGTCGAATTTCCGACAACGCAGACATTTCTGATCACTTCGCAATGCGACGCATGTCTACAAAATGTAAACAAATTCACATTTATCGTGCTGCTGCTGCTAAAAAAGGTGAGAAACCCGCAACGCTTAGCCTTCTCGCATAAATAATCCATCGGTTAGATGGCATTAAAACGTCAAAATAACTCCGGTGTGTTTACATACCGATGAAATTTTGGGTACACGAGTATTCGGACGAGCCCGGGCACTACGCCCGAATTTGTGAACGTAAAATGAGAATTTATTACATGCAACATTCTCAACTCTCGGGAACGCCATCGCCGGTGCATACCGATAAGTAAAAATTTTATCTGATCAATGTAAACGTAATTTATTATCTACTCTAAATTCATTATACCACGTCCCAATCTGCGGAAAAAATCTCGATTTGAAATTTCGATAAATTGAATTTACGGCCAATTTTCAAACGTAAATATATTATTCGGCGAATTAGAGGGAATTTTTTCATCGCCGAGGAACTCGTGTAATTAAACGGGAAGAAATAAAGGTGTAACTAAACTCGAACAGTGTTTTATAGCCCGTATATCGCCTTTTACAATATATATATGGGTATGTGTTATCAATTTTTACAATCATTTATATATAATGCTCGCTCGTAGATGATGAGAATACGTTTTAAGAGCTTTGACACAGCACGCCGCGTTAGGAGACAATCATTCAACACCTATAATTAATTTTTTCCTCATACACCGTCTCTGGCGGTAGCAAGAATCTCGACGAATACGTGCAATCGTATACATAATGGAAATTGGGGAATGGAAAAAAAAACATTTAGTATATACGACGTTGCGTACTTAATAAGTTGTCAAATTGTAAGTAGTATAAAATGATTTATAGATTCAACATAATGGCACATGCATTTTTCTAACACGTCTATTGTGGAAGCGAGATTAAAAGAAGCAAAGATGGCACAATAGAGGATCATATATATCGGGGCCAGGCCGTCGGCAGCTATTATGTCGACGTCGGTATCCAAAGAAGCTATACGCTGAGTGACTTCTCGGGAGACGCGGTCGACAGAGAGAGACAGAGGAAAAAAAACGCATAATCATGTACGTATCAATCAATAATCCTGTCCTGTGGAACAATAGACGTCAACAATCGTTATGATAATAGTTTTACTCGCAGTATAGATACGTCAAAACAATAGCGTACAGCGAATTTCGTTATATGCCGGTGTAAAGAACCTCGACAACGACCTAAAAACTCATAATCATAGTGCTTTATGTTTATTATACTCGACGTATGACAGCGTCGTGTAAAAACAACCTGAAAATTAGAGGGCATTAGCAGGATTAGCTGCTTGTTCCTTCACGCACGGAACAAGGCCGAGACCATCGTTTGTCTGGTATTTTTCAAACTTTATCAGAACCAACCCCCTTCGAGATGTCGAGGAACTCGAACGGGACCACCCTTAAAGGCAAACCTCATATTGTTCGTACACATCGAATCAATCATTGCGATTTCAGGTCATATACAAGTACCTAGAAGTTTTCACCGACGTTTCCACATAATCAATTCCTTTGGTATTTGAGCCAGTCAATTGGGAAATACGTCATTTTGTGACTTGAATATATAAAATACCCGTCTCGCGTTTTTGTCGATTCATTATCAAAACCCTTATCTTTTGCTGTCATAATGAAACAGAATACGTATAACAGATGTCTTATTTAACCACCTGAATCCTTTCCCTATACACAAGATATTACAATTTTAGTACATACTACGTTATTCGTTCAGAGTCGACCTCCAGTGACATTTCAAAATCAATACATAACTTTAGATTAACCCTTTTGCAAAGATTATAAAATACTTCTTTTATAGAATCATTTTCAGGGTTCAGAAATAGGGCAATTGTCACCGAAGTAACTTTAAAATAAGCTAAAAGAAGATTCGATTATCGTCATTGGTGATTTTATGATTTCGAAGGAGGATTTCTCCAGCTGTGAAGCTTTTATTTACTGGATCGTGGCATTCAAATACCATAACCGGGTAAGCAGAACGATTCGGCCTTTTTGTTCTGTTTTTCATTTGGGAATTTTTTTCTCAAAAAGGGGTGGCGGTAGGGGTCTGAAATTTTGGTCATGAACGTATCTGAACAATACCCAACTACCACCTCAATTTCAATTTTTTTGAACAAAAGGCCGAATCAGCCTGCTTATCCAGTTACGACCTTTAAAACAATTTTTCAGCATTGATTCGGTTTTTGTAAACTAATATCTTTAATTTTTGAAAAATTGGCAAAAATTAAAAAGTAAATTTGGGCAGTCGTGTTCTTTCTGAAAATTAAATTTTCTTTCAAATCTGAGCCGGCCACTAAATGAGGTTCTCTTTCATCACCCAAACATCATCAAAACCTCGACCCAGAGCATTCACTCCTAATTCGACCAGAGCTGTCGAGAGGGTGGCAGGGGGTGCTTCTTTAATAACATAAGCAATTTCTCTCTATTTTGCTCAATTAATACAGATTATGCTAAAATTGAAAAAGGGTACCAAAACATTGTCCCCAGGGTTTCTCGTTCTCAATGGCTCAGACATCTTTTCTGGGAGTAACATCATCCCGAACTTTTCTCCAATGAAAGAAAAATTTCCGATTTATCCCACGACCACTTCACCCTCTAACCCTTTTAGCTCCAATTACACGCTTCCAATGGCTGAATATTCACTTCAGAATACATTCTCTAAGCGAAAAGTGAAAACACTCAAATAGCATCTCCAAGATGACTACAACCTTAACAAATTACCCGTTACAAAAAAAGAATAAAGACCCACAAGATTTTCGGCTTATTGAATAGCATCGTTTTATACGTGCAAAATACTGACTTGATAGCTTATTTTTAAAAAGGTAATGCGGTAACTGGTAGTAATTAGAAGGAGTAAAGAACGCGGTCCCGTTTCCACGTCAAAAGCTGTCTCAATAAATCATCTTTGAAAAGTTTCACGTTTTGAAGAAGAGAGAAAAAAAAGAAAGAAAATGTCGAGATGGGAAATATAAGATGGAGGTTCATAGTCTTTATAATATTCTGTACTGAAACTTAAACTGATAAGATGATTAGGCGGTTATGTCAGAAGATTAATTTCGTATAAAGTGGAGGAAAGGTAGGACCAAGACAACGGATGAAATATGGCGGTAGACCTTTTTGTTTGCTGAGTCATGGACGTTGATTGATTGCTGATGAGTCTATACAATAGTCAACCATTATCAGTATTATTCTGTCTGCTATGTTTCCAGCCTTCCACTTTATTTCACCTAAACAACGTGTTACATTAATGCTACCGTTACTACGTAAACGTACTTCAAAATTTCAACGTCTGTCACTCTTATCTCGAGGACATATTTTAATAAACGTTTCGACGTTTCGTCGAATGGTAAATAACGGAAAAATCTTTTACCAGTTTAAGTAAATAGCATCGGCGTACCTTCATACACACTTCAATACGCGTCCGAGCGAGCTATGAAAGTTGGTTAAGTTATATCGTGATGGTAATTATTCGCTCGACGACGAGAGCAACGCTTGTTAACAAACATCCAATTTTATATGTTTGTTTTTTAACACAGCTTAAGCTGTCACTTTTGTCTGATGATTATTTATTTAATTGAAGAGTCGTTGTTATTTTTATGGCGATGTCTCACGAACTCGGAAACTAGCTCGCTTTACACACTTTTTTTTCCACAAACAACACCACCAGGTGTTAAAACACCGATACCAATTTAACAGCCAAATGCGATCGTGACAATACAAATTTCTTCGTTGTGTTCTAAATGCAACGCAATGTGTTTCTACGAATCACTTCGACGTACATTTCAAAATAGAAAATTCTTCAAAATCAAACCATCTAAATGACTCAGTCAGACGGAAATTTTATTTCAAGGGACATTATAATCGGTTACTTGATTCAGTTATGCTAACAAGTTGCTGATATTTGATAATCGGGTCGTTATACCTTAAGAGAATCCATCAAAATCATACTCATAACTTTTAAATCATAGCAGCCCCTTGAATATTGCAGATAGGCAAAAATACATACTGACTTTTCAGAGGCTCGAATTCAGGAAACAAAAAATATTGCATAAAAATTTGACTTATCGTTAATATTTAATGAGGTATAAGCATTTGAGTATAGCATAGCAAATCATATCCAAAGTTCAAAACATAAAACCAAGGTTAAAGAACTTTAACACTCTGTAGCAACTTTTATAACGCAGATGGCAAAAAAACACTAAAAATACTTTTTATAGCCCATGAAAAATGCTATAAAAAAGCCCATATGCAAATTTTATCTATCTTGATTTTTCAAGAAATTACACAACTTCAAACTTATGAACCCAAAAACAACATGAGCCACAATCACGCAGGATGATATTCCAAGCTTCATATCACTTCGAAAATTGAAAATGATGAAAAATTACACAAAATACTTTTGATAGCTCTTGAAAAGTACAACAAAAAATGCCATTTATAAATATTCGCTATCTTTGTTTTTTGAAAAGTTATGAAACTTTGATGTGTACGCACAAACGATGGAGACAAAAATTGAGCCAATGACATTTGAAGCCTCATAGCACCTCGAAAATTGAAAATATAGAAAAATAACATAGAATACTTTCAATAGCTCTTGGAAAACTTTATCAAAAATACGATTAACAAATTTTCTTCATCTTCAATATTAATCACATTATTTTACTTTACAGCCGATCAGATCAGGATTCAAAAAATTCAGCAAATTTTCCACTCAAAACATCTTCCTACACCTTCCACAAAAATTGGGCGTCAACATCGAAACAATTTCACATCTTCGAAGATTAATTTTTCAGGTCAAAAAATACATAAACGACCACATTACCCTACTTGTAACTCGCAACTAAATAGCCCACTGTGTTATAGCTCTGAAAAATACCATCTTTCTCGAATCTTATCACCAAGCACTAATCAGCGTGTAAATAATACTCGTAATTTATTAAGATTTTTATCGCCCAAACGACAAATATTATCTTCACTGGTACCATTAGCTTTTAAATGGATATCTTACAAGCATGCGACATTTTCAAGAGGAAAAAAAACTTGTCGCCTGTCAACGCGGTAATCTTTCAAAAATCGTCGTGTTTATAATGCATAAAATCCGGATAAATTATGATTTCGGTCCAATATGTATTTAAGCAGAAAATAACCCAAACGGAATAAAGACATAAAAATTAAGTAACGTTTCGGAAGCCGACAAAATTCTTGAGATTTTTTCCAATTATAATTTCGTAATTTTATTAGTCTTCTTACTTGCTTAAGCGCAAGGTAAAAGGAAGCCGATATTTAATATTTCCACATTTCTAGATTAATAATTTAATTAAATATGAAAGAGAGACATTTGAAGTATTAATTTCTCTATAAAAAGTAATTTAAAGATTTCGCGATAAAGCCCAAAAAAAATCCTGAATACAACTTTTCGGTCAAAGGAACAAGCCGTTTAAATCAACTACCGTTAAAGATACAACGCCGTTTCCAAGACAAACCATCACCTTTGGGAATAATCTGAGCTCTGGTAAATGGATTTTTTGACAATAGCACAACCATAAGCCTCCAGAGAACCCCGCACCACTTGCTTATTGTCGTGACAGTTTGCTTTAGTATTTTAAATTTAAACTGCCACGCTGTTAATCTAATAAAAAAAGTAAACCTTACAAAATACACGTTTTTCTTTGCGACTTCGCCGAATGGAAAGGTAAACAAAACCGGAATCAATTTCCATCGAGTAAATAGAAATCCATTGAGATCGTAACCCTTTGAGACTGCGACAATATTCTTTCAACATTTACCCAAAAGTCAAGACGGAAAATTCGATTCAAAAATGAAATTCATTTTTGTACGACGACGCAATTCCATAGTATCTCGGCCTGCGAAGGAGAGAAAAAAAAGCCCGATGAAAATATAAAAAGCGCCATTTGCTAAAGCAATAAAACGTTTAATGGGCTCAAATGGAGTAGGCCACCGGTAACAAAAACTGGTGAACCATAAACAAAAGATAAAAATTTGGAAACTTTGCCAAAGAGGAATTTATATTTTTGAAAATTTTTTCTTTTTTTCAATCCCACTCGCACTACCGCGGACTGCGGACCTGAGCGATGTAACCATTTAACATCTTCGCCGATAAAACGCCATGTAGTACGCATCTGAGTTCAGGCTATTAGTTATATTAGAAATTTATAGCGAAAACAGAGTCGTACTTCCCTTCCTGCAGACCATTACGCAGGATTTACAGTCCTTTTACGAACACCCTAAACACTAAACTACGCTGCAAAGCCCCGGGGAGGCAACGTTTCTATATACTTAAGTTGTTGAAAACACTGCAAAAGACGTAAGGCTCATATAGTTTTTGTTTTATTTATGCGACTTTTTCTTTCAGCTACCCTTTTCTTTCGTGCTCTCTCTCTTTCTGGCCGATATGCGAAATCTGCTTGTTTTGTAATAATGGATAAGTCGTTTCGTATACGTCATGTGTGCTGTTCCGCAATTCCACGATATTTTTTTCACGCTAAGCGCCGCACGAATATATCGTCCTCGTGTGTGCAACCTGCGCCGAATAGCGATCTACAAATCAAGAATTTAACGTGCATTCGTATCCGAGGGAGGTATACTCCCGAGAATATATCTCGATTGTTGTTCGCAAAAGCATCGTTCGTCGTATAGAGCTAAAGGTCACACGAGGGTGGAAAAATTACATCATATTGGATATCGCGTCAAATGCCACTTCCTCAAAACAAAAACACCACGAGAAGGACTAAATGAGCTCACAGACGGTTCAGATTTCCTACCAGAGACAAATAACAAATACCAAACGGCAAGAGCATCACATGAAACAGATCTAAGCTGAGGTAATGCATGAGCACACTAATTACATCATTCTGACTAACATCGCCTTTACCCTTCTTTTAAATTTCACACACTCGCTTTACACTCCTTAAAAATGACCAGAACGCAATGAAACAAAACAGAAAAACTAAAACAAATTACGTATAGCCACACCAAAGGGAAATTCGGCTCTTATGGATCCCGCTGCGACAATGTTTATCTTTAAATTAGCGATTATCGGGGATTTCTTTTGAATGTTTTAAAGGGTGCGAGAATTGGTTATTTGGTACTTGGCCGATATTGTAATAATATTTTAGGGGTGGTTGAGTGTTTAGTATTATTAACATGCATACATCCTTTTCCCTTTATCATGCGGTATCCACTTTGTAATAGTGTAAAAAGTTATATATCATGGGATGGCAGTTTTATTCTTTCAAGGGCAATTCCACTGACTGAAAATGTTGGTTGCAGAGTCGTCGAGAGAGAAGGCAAGGAGCACTTTGACTCGGATCCGGCTTCCTTCAAGGTCCCGGATACAGGCAATTTTCACTTATTTCAACCAGTTGACGAATTTTGTGCAAAAATCAAGGGGACAGAACAATATTCCTCTATCAAAATGGAATGCTGGCTCATATACGACTCCCTCGCCATCTACACTCTTGTACTCCCTAGTTCCTAAATTTTTTATGGGAAGTTGAAAATATCCCAATCTCAATTTATTACCTCGATCACAATCGAATTCTGGTATTTTCACGTCTTAGCTATGGCACACGAAATCGAAAATCGTCACAAAAATTCGTCATGAAAAAGCGTTTCAAAAAAGCATTCAACAAAAAGGTCACGCGGTTGTCATGGTTAATGTTCTCGTGGTGACGTGTCATACTCATGAGTGATGATCTTGATATTTTCGTGCCATGATGACATGTCATAGATGATAGGTCATTGTTATGGTGACATATTATCATGAGTGATATATATAATCACACAAGCCGTTCTTATGGCGACGTGTCATGCTCATGAGCGATTCTTGATATTTTCATGTTATTATAACAACTCGTAGATGACGCGTTGTTGTTATGGTGACACCTCATGATCATAAGTGATAAACTATACCATAAGTCATCACAGTGACGTGTTATGGTTATGATATGCATGTGACATGCAATGACTTATGATGGGTGAAGTGTCATGGTCGTGAATGACATGATCATGTCTTCTTGATATGTTATCTATTATCATAGTTATGTATAACCACATGTCATGATGATACGTATGATAATGGCATGTAATAACGAGTGAGGTGAATAATGACATTATGTTGATATATCACTTTTTATCATGATTAGATAGATAACCACATGTCATGATAATAGGAATAGTGATGCCATGTGATAATAAGTCAGGCAGGTAGTTCTTCCGATGAGATTTATGGTAATAGGTCATGGTGACATGAATAATGACATCATATTGATATGTCATCTTTTATCATGATCAAATGTATAGCCACGTCATGATAATTGGTATGATGATGGCATGCAATAACGAGTCAGGTGAATAATGACACTATGTTGATATGTCATTTTTTATCATGATTAGAAATATTACCACATATCATGATAATAGTTATGGTGACGTGAATAATGACGTCATGTTGATATGTCATTTTTTATCGTCATGAAATGTACCACATGTCATTATAATGAGTAAGGTGATGACATGTGATAACGGTGACAAAAATGTCCCTCTGTGTTGTAGACATATACAATCTGTTCCTTTTTTTAAATATCTTGAGTACAATACAAACAAATCAAAATCAATTTTATTAAAAATATCGAAAAATTTGCAACAATAAAATTTTTATAATGTTGAAATAATCAATTCGTCAAATTTCAACCCAACTTTGAAAATTCCTTCAATTCACCCTCTGGGATTTTTTTCACGTTCCCAAGGGTTAATACGAAATCTATTCGGGTTGAGAATCGCGTGCGAGTGTCTTCGCCCAAAACAAACTCAACGAGGTTGCGAATACTTGATGCCAATTACCATTGGTTTTAGTTTTCGTTGTATTTTTTTCGCCGATTCTCGTTAACCACATATTAGGAATAAATTTACGAAGAGTTGCGGAGTTACACGGAGAACACAGCTCGTTGGTGAAGTCTCTGACATTGATCGATGGCGTACAGAATTTCCGTCTGTAGCTAGTCTATAATCAATGTGTCAAATGCCAATATAATGACATCCGCGAGTCTGTCTGTACCTTTTAGTAAAATACCGCCGTTCCATTATAATTCAGAATTATAACGAAGTTCATCGTTTATTCATCTTTTTATATGTACCACAACTATCCAAGTCGCTATAACGGATCCGAAAGTCGCGCCATATTGTATGTCTTCTTCTCGATATGCGTATATGAGCTACGAAATGTGTATTTATTAACGTCAATTTAACCGTATTATCGATTGCACAACGCATTTACATATTTTCACTAATCCGATAATCGTATTTGGCGTTCTACCTTTCTTTTAATCCGCTCGTTGGACGAATTTCTACTTAAAATCCGGCGCTTAACTTATGATAATCGATTATCCGACGCTATCGATCATAATTTCACCATTTTTTTTCCTCGACTTATCGCGATGAAAATTATATAGTTGATTCGGTATTCGTTGATTTTTATCTTCCGAATGCATCATCCGATGTGTTTTAAGTATAGATAAATACAGATTTATGACTATATAGCGGCTTTCCCTTCATTATGAAGTTTAATAGGCTGCTCCTGGGGCCTTTGGCGATGAATTCAACCTCAAAATCCGTACATCAACAGCCGCCCTGTATTGGGCTGTTCTGTAAACTTTGTCCGATGCCAATTCAACTGGAAAGTTGAAACGTTATAAGTAATGACGGTTTAAAGATCATCTTCCATGTAATTATGGCAGATGAAACGATGTGCGAGAATGCGAGAAATATGCGGCCGGATTTTCAGATAAATCCGTTTATTGATTTTGATTAATGGTGCGCGTGGCTGCCACCAAAATTGTTGGATTTTGTTTCAACACTGCGGAGTATTCGTTAGATACTTCGGTTTTTGTTGTTTTTTTTTTCAAGATCTAGGAGTTCGTTGCTGGTGATTGTTTTGACTACTAGTGACATTTCTTCACGCTTTTTTGTCTTCAGCTAAAGCCTTTCACTCGGTCCGCCTATTTGGCTGGTGATCTTCGTCTGTCCCTCTTGACAAAGACATTTCCCAGCATGATGTTCCATTCCGAATTTTCGCTATTGCATTTTTCAAATCGCAATCACAGGAAGACTTCTACACCAGAAAGATAAACTAGCTACCGCCGAAGAACAGGCAAACCCACACTGGTTATCTTCGCGAGAAAACTAATGAAAAAGGGTCTGTTAAAATTACCTCAGCATAATCTCCAGCGTTAAAATTCCAATTACCGTAGGAAGCGTAAACAACAATGAAGATAGCGGTTTGGTAGATCATAAATGGAGTGATTTGAATAGCTCAAGGCGGCGAGGCGAAGAGAGGCCGCAGAATGTCAGCGCCGCGTCACAATAGAGAGCCCCATACCGAAGATACGTATTGAATAACTACGTTGGTTACTCGGATGCGGTCTTTGATAAATGAACGTAATGATATCGTATTAGCGATTGTACCTTCTGGGCGTATGCTTGTGTGGTCCATCTTGACTAAAGGCAATAACAGATAAGCAAAGTGTAAAAGTTACAATGTCATTTTGACTTTGTCAGCGTCCCCCGCTGATACGATATTTTCAAACATTACCCCGTCACTAGCTCCAGGTGGCCTCACAAATCGTAATTATTTCCAAGTCGCCTTTACCCATCCTTTTATGTATTTTCCCCCGTGATAAATTACACCTCACGGTATGCTCGCCCGTTTCATGGTTACGCGCCGTTTCTCAATCGAGCAGCGGATTTTCGCGTCGTCGAAGTCGCATCGTAACACCGGGGTGTGTTTTAGGCTTCCACCCAGCGGCGTATCTTTTCCTCAATGGAATTCCCTCGTAACGCGGTATTGCGCCGCGCTAATGGCGTGTTTATTCGTTATCGGCTCCTATCTGCTGCCGATGGCTTGTCAATCTTCCAAGTTTTATGTCCATCGTATGCGCAAGAACTGGTTCTACGCGTCTTCCATGTTACGCGACTCATCTCCGCGGACCTCGCGTTGTCCTAGCTCGATCGAGAAAATTTTCATTCAACGAGCCGACCCGCTGGCTCGTAAATTACCCTCGGCGCGCAACCAGTTCGAAATGATAATTCATTTTTGCCGAGTAAATATTTATCGTTCACGAAACAATAACTAATCCCGATGAAAGTTTATCGTTTGACACTTATTTATAACCGTATCGTGATTGCGTTTTTATTTCGTCGAAGGCGAACTTGTTCTCAAGTAGCCGCAATGACTCTGAACTCCTTGTAATTTACTGGGAATCACCACTAAATTCAGGTAATTTACTGGTAATTGCTGATGAATACGAGTAAATCTACTGGTAAATACGGGTAATTTACTGGTAATTACTGGTAAATATGGGCAATTTACGGGTAATTACTGGCAAATACGAGTAAATTGACTGGTAAATACGGTTAATTTACTGGTAATTACTGGTAAATATGGGTAATTTACGGGTAATTACTGGCAAATACGAGTAAATTGGCTGGTAAATACGATTAATTTACTGATAATTACTGGTAAAAACGGGTAAAGTTACTGGTAAATACGTTTAATTTACATGTAATTATTGGTAAATAGAGGTAATTTACCGGTAATTACTGGCAAACTACAGATATTTACCATAAATTTACTAAACGTTCTCAAGAAAAACCAAAGTTGAAAGACGATAATTGTACAAGTTCAAAACTTTTACAAAGGGTTCGTCTGGAGGAAGGAGAACTTTTTCCCAGTTGTAACCGCTATAAAAGGTCCTCCTCTCGATGGCTCAGTTTATGAGTAAAAGTGCAACTTATTACATCATTTAGCTAAAAAAACTGCATCAAGTACAAGTTCTCCATTTATTTACGCAAGTTTTGACAAAATCTATGACTCAAAAGAGTCAACTTATCTAGTGGAATCTTGCTCCTAAACTATACTTTTACAACTTGTACTATGAGAATTCAAAAAAAAGTAATTGTTTCAACCTAACCGCACCTCTCTTCACTTCTCCACCACAACGTTATCTTTATGTGCGCAATTAAATGAAAATCCGCAACACGTCGACTGATGAGGACAACAAACCATACACAAACTTAAATCTAATAAACTTGTACATTCTTCGTGTAAACAATACGAGGAAAAATCCAGCTCATTTTACACTCACAATAGACAAATACAAGGACCCCCTGCGCGACGGGGCAAAGAATAACGTACACGTTGGCGTACACTCGGTACAAACACCCGACGAAACAATGGTGAATTTGGAAAACGTGTTAATTAAAACGGTTAATTCGCACTTTCAAGGTAATTCCCGTTGTAAACAATTTCGGTAAACATGAAAACCCCCCGGTGATGTACAAACACCACGAGCGCATCGTCTCGCGAGTACGCACCGTTATGGAAATAAGCAAACAGAAAAAAAATAGCTTTCAAGACGCGTTATGACAATTAGCACCGGAGCCGGCGAACACCGCGAGGCGAAACCGTGTAAGAATTGATAAATTATTCTGCTTCGGTAGAAAATCAAACAAGTTAATCGGATCAATACACGGTGGCGGTACGGCGTCGAAACCAGCCAAAAGTAATAAAGAAAATCAGCATGGAAAAGGCAGGCTGAAAGTTTAGCAGAGGTTTGTTCGCCGAAGCAACTTACTTGATGTATAACCATCATCAATCAAGCTCTTACACTCTTAGATAACCATAGCACACACCCTTCTTTAGGTAGGCGGAACATAACGAAACAGCTGTCCGTGTCCGGCGTAGAAATACAGAAAAGGAAAAAAAAAGGGATGAGAATTACGAGGTCGTGGTCCTCGTACGTGATTTAATGCCGTACACTTCGCCCTTAAGACTTGACCCATCGTTATACACGGCGCAATGACAATACCTTTCCTTGGTCGACTGTTTTACACGGTAGCTGAATCTTCGATACATTATATCACCTCTCTATTCTTTTACACGACCGCGCCAACCGCGTTGGCACGTCCGAGCTACCAAATCTTTTCATTCTTCGATTTAACCGCGTCTCTCTTTCTATTTATATAAACGTTTTGTTACCAAAGGATATATTTCTCTTTTTCGAGCACGCTTTTTATTGATCTTAAGGGATTTCGGAAAAGGCAAAACCTATAATTCTTGTTTTTGTTCTTATCTCCCGCCAATGTTACGCGTGTCGTCGATGATTGTCGCTCAGACTGATTGTCGTTAAGGCGTACCAGTCAACAAAGTATAAATCATCTTTTACAAAATATCCTTTTGTCGTATCTGCCAACCTTCTTCATCTCGGATTATGGTTAATTGTCGTTGTGACGTATTGTCACCACAGCCAATTATCATTTCGGCTGAACGTCGTTAAGAGCAATAATCATTTGGACTGCTTTTACAAACAAATTAAAGCTTTTTCACGAGGAAACCGGCATGTTTAATTTTTAAATTTCATATCAACTATATAGTCGTGCTATTGATAAGACTAATCACCATTTCGGCTAATCGTCGTTATAACTTATTATCGTTTCGGCTGTTTGTCGACAGACCACACAGATGAAAAAACACCACTCGACGTTTCCGTTTTTCATCTCAATCAACAATCGTCATTAGGCCGGATTGCCATTCAGGTTGATCGTGGTTAACTGCACATACACCGGACGCAGGTCAAGCGACATAAATCATTCGCCATAACACTCCCTCACGTCCACGCGACGTTGAAAGGCGAAACTAAATAAATTCTAAGGGCTTAATTAAAGCGACGCGGAATAGTTAACAAAGCGACGAAGATTTAGCAATTAGCTCGAAAACATATTTCTTTTAATGACTGACAATATGCTCGGCGAGTTCGATTTAATAAATTTATCGCAATTAATCTTGCGCGAAAAATGTAGGTATGTTTCCAAAGAAAGTCAACAATATTAATAACTAGGCATTATACAATGCCACCAATACCATTATATAACTAAATTAACGACCATTATTTCGTATATAATTTGACAGATATCATTAATAAAACCCTCGTATACTTAAGTACCCAATTATCTCGGGACATTTCCTTAACTTATGCCATAACTGAAACTGCAATTAATAACATTTACCCGTCTTTCATAATTCTAATTTTTAATACAAATTGTTATCATTTTTTTTTTATATCAGATTTCTTTCATAAATATACCCAACTCTTCGGTATTTATCAAACCCGGAGACGTATCGGCTTGTCTTTCTCTAAGGCCTTGTTTATCATGTTTGAAAAACGAGTACCATACACTGGTGAAAATATGATACGTTTATTAGGGTGCTTCTTCCACTGTTGTCAGATTAGCTATCGTCGTGTAAGATAACACCGCATTACACAGATCCATTTTAAAGCCACAGATCGATTATTGATCTCGACAAGAGGTTTCCTCGTAGGTAATTTTACGCACCTCTATTCAACGCTCGGTCCAAGTTGAAAGAAGCATATGGGAGGATTTCACTAAAACAGACGTTTTTTTCGAAAGCCAAGAAGAGGTGAAAGAGCGCAGATGTCTCACACTTGAGTCAAGATCATTTGTCAACGATGAACAATCGAGATAAATAAAATGAAAAAAAATTGTTGATTTGTTTTACTGATAATTCTCGTGTTGAGAAAGCCTAACGAATTTCATTGTTGTAATTTTTCAATGAGAACTTTACAACTGTAACGAGTTCAACAGCAGTTTACTTGGATATTCGTAGTTTATAGGTTAAAAAAAAAAACTGAATAAAATAGATGGGAGAATATTAATAACAGTAATGTTGCACCCTACATCGGAGTAATGTGTGAATCACTCTTCGAAAACATCATTTGCTGAGTCAGCAACTTGAGAAAATTAACCCTGCGTAGAAAGACATTAATTTCCCGTTTATGATAGGAGTGCTCTGCTACCACGTACGATCTCATCGATTGAAGAAATGGTTAAAATTTCAACAAAAATACCGGCATCTTTCCTCTTCTCTTTCAATTAACATCGAGGAAATTTTCATGATTTGAACCTCCTTTTCAATATTTCTATCATATTTTTCCTCCATCAAACAGTCTGAGGAAGCTGAAACTCGAGTGTAGCCGTTTGTGGTAATAATTTAAATATAACTGTAGACAGGAGGGGGTGGGTGAGTTTCTTACATATTATCAACGTGTTCGAAGATAAGTCTAGTAGAATAGTTTTCCGTTCGAGTGGAGGAGAGGGGAAGCAGCGCTGGTAAATTTGTCTTTAGGAGATGAATTCCTTTTTTCCTCGTGCCTTCTCCTCCAACGTACCCATTCCTACACACCTGATGAACCTGTGTCCATTATTAATGTAAAACAAAACACTGATATCCAACCTCGAAGCTCGAGCTTTCCTAAACGTCGACGACTTCGACCTCACCTCACAATTCTAATTTCGAATTCAACATGTACCCTCTCTCATTACTCATTTCTTCACTCGCAGCTGATGTATGTGACATACGAAAAAACCTTCTCTAACGTACGAAAATCAATACAGAAAGCAGATCCTACACGAAGGGATGATTTCGAGCCTGACGTGTCAAGTCACATACGGTTGACTGGCGCCAAGCTCATTAGCAGCGAATACTTCACGAGTTGACAGTTTTTAAACATAAATACGAGTTATGTTTTGGAAGGTGTGACGCAGCGAGCAAGTGAAAATCACAGACAACGGGTCCAGGAGGGAACGAAATATGCGGCAAAATAACGAGATTTTCATTTCCATCAAAAACATGGTAGTTTTTTCGTACTTGTAATGAAATTTGGGTTAAAGTTGGCATTTCAGATTATCCTCGGCTGGCGGCCCATAAAAGTGAACTCCATCTCGTTAAAATTTACGCCACCAAAGCGCAGAGTAGGAGAGAGATGGCGCGTGTAACGTGCCGTAATATGAAACCGATGTCGATACGGCTCGATAAGGGCGGCATAGTGCGAGTTTATTTAGCATCGGAGGATCAGACCTGGCTCATTATTAGAATATTGTAAATGGAATCATTTCCCGGGGGGAACGTAAATCAAGTTAGCGTCTCGCCTTTAACCCGTCACTGCTCGGCTTCCAGCCTGTCGACTGCAAGCAATATGTCATGTTGATTGGCTGCCGCCGTTGCATCGGTTTGCGAATCGGAATGGTAACGCGGCGGCGGCGGATATAACTCGGAATAAATTCGAATTGCTCCATATTTTATAGTGTCATGCCGTTTGTTCCGCCAGTCTGAGACGCGTTTCCAAGTATTCCCCGAAAATACTTAATAAAACGGAAAATGCGGTTTGAATAAAATTATAGCGTTCGCCTTTAACGTACGGAATGTAAATCCGCACCAAACTGAAGGTTATTTGACTCGTTCTTTGGAAGTGACATCCTTTAAAGGAAATGTTTTCGTTGCCGCTTTTCAGGCGCTGTCAAGAATTTGAATTGAATTCCGACGTAATGAATGATCTAGAAGATATGACTACTGGCTTTTGTCTACCGGCTCGGTTTACATTCAATTTAATGGTACTGGTTCGACGACGACTACGGTTTGTCTATATACATATACGAATCATGAATGAAATCCGCCACCGTAATACGAGACGTTCGCCGGCGCGTCGCAGAATTCCATCAAAGCGCGGTATCCTCTTCCCGACAACCAGACCTGCCTAAATCAACAGTTTTTTCCATTCTTTTCCATTACCAAACCCGATCGTTATATCGTTCGTATGCGAATTGGGACCTAGATTTTCATCATTATCGTCGCGTAGAAGAAAAAAACCCCATAAAAGCACACCCAACCAATAGGATGAAAAACGTGAAAAATTATAGCATTAGTTCCGAGCAGTTTATCTTCTTAAATCCGCGCATTAAGAGGGTTGTATTTTCAAAACGTTGAGTTAGGGCATGCCGCTTGTGTAGAAAACAAAGATTAGTTATGGATGATAGACCTACCCTCCGGAGTAATGAGTCACACGTTTGGTACAAAGGGGTGTAACCAAATTCCCGACGCTCGACCGAGCAACGCAATGATTTAATATCATCAATCACGAAAATCCTGCGAGACGTACACTTACACGTATTTGCGGCCAACAAATGAACTGCAACGAAAAGTTCATTTATAAAATTAAAAATAGCACAATTGTTCGTTTAATATTGATTGATTCTATAAAACCCAAGACGTTGATTTAGTACGTGACGTTTTTCGCGACACTTTCCCCAGATGGAAAACGTTTTCATTATTAAATAGACCTTTTTTCTACCCGAAAAACTACGCCTTTTTTTCGCCATAATACGCCGACACGATACGTTTTTTTTTTTTTTTTCAAATATATACGCCGTCATAGGGTAATGTGTTACGAATCGTTGATAATGTCGCTGATATACGCGAATACGCGCCGCAATCGCGATATATTTTCCCTCCAAGTTGTTTTGTACTATGAAAAAAAAAGTGTGTAAATTTATCAACAACGATATATCGCCTGTCTCTAATAAAGGTAAATTTGAATTATCTTCGAGGGCCTGTTTCGCGTTAGATTACGTTCCAATCGATTTACACAATATTATCTGTATCTGGAAATTAGACACGTGAAGTTCTCAATTTCAAAGCCCGACAATCCATTCATACATCATTGGAAATCAGTTCTTTTATTAATACCCAATGTGCAGTGGATCACAAAGATATTATTTCAAGAATAAAATATATGATCACTCTCTAACCAATCAAGAAATTGAGATTGCACCAAGCATTAAACGAAACGTAAGTAGTGCTCTTCAATTTGTCACATCGAAAGCAATAAAAAATCTTTCAAGTAACAACAAATATCTCCCACGGGTAATTCAGTCCGCCAATGGAAAGAAGATGAGTCAAGACAGGTTGATGTCATATTGGGTGCATCTGGTAACCTACCACATCCCCATGTCTCCTCCATCATAGTCTCATTCCACCATTGATGGCATTGATCCCATAATACAATCATGCTGGGAGCTGGATCCTAATTCCTATAAATAGTGACCACTGAGCAAGAATTTGTACCCCATTCTCCCTCTCTTCCTTCATTACAAGTACAGATCCACATGCCCCTATCATACATATAATCTTACTCCGCCATTATTCTCACAGTATAATCATGCCGGGGGGTGGATCCTAATTCCTAAAAGTTTTCATTATATTGATACACATATTAGTACGAAACGTGACAAAATAACTTACAAGTGGTTTTCTTTTTTGTGTATTTGCCCTGTCAAAGTACATAAATACAGTTCTATTTTTGAAGGTTATCCTTGAACTTCTCAACCTTCCCTTATCAGTTCCCAGATACATGTTCGCCATAGTAAAGCATAGTTATCGAAAAGACACTTCAAGTATCGAATACGATAGAAACTTTACGATGTTTTAGTAATAAATAATGATTTATCTACTTTATTTATCTTATTCTTAAGCGAGTTTATGTTTTCGGTGATTAGGTGACCATAGCTGGTTTTGTGAAGTTACCACCAAGGTGCCTCTAAAAAGTAAAAATTGTGATATTTTGCCATTTCCCTACGTTATTTCGGTTTAAAAGTTCTCTAGCAATGGAGAGTGCAATTTTTAAAAACTCGTAGAATGTGAAACAGCTGCGGAGTAATCTTCATGGCGAAGATACTGCATAATATTTTCAGTTGGGGCAAACTTCAACGAATATTTCTCCTTTTGGTTTTAAGCTCGATATGTTGGGTGAGCATAATAGAACTAATTTCTGAAACAATGAGATCTTTACACCCAAAAATGTTCAAATTCGATGTAAATTTTCTATAGGCTGCTGTCTTTATTCTCATACAAAATCAAAAAAAACTTGTAGTAGCAACCGAAGAAAACCTACCCAACGAAAGTGTAATCTACGCAGACAAAAATGCTGCAAATACTGGAAACATGCCATCGATGGATTCGGTTAATAATGACTTCTACGTAGCAGCAGTAATTGATTATACTGAGGAATTTGAACTTGATACATATGGATCATGGAAATTAAACATGCAGCAACATGTCGACATAATCAAAGAATGCAGCAAATATGTATGCTGAAAGCTCAATTCATTTGAAGACTCAAACTACACCGAGAACATATTTTCCCTGTAGATGGTTGATATTGTTGTTCTTCCTGAGGGAGGTCTTTATGGATACCATCCGATGATACGAAATACTTTTTTACAAGTTGCAGAGTTCATTCCTTCCGCGGAGCAATTCGTTGTTCCATGTCATCACGAAATTTATAGCAAGGTAGATTAATAATAACTCGTTGATTTTCCTTCGGTTTTCATTGAGAATTAACAATTCCAGGGTAGTATACAATTTTTATCATGCGCCGCCAAAGAAAACAGCATCTATGTAATAGCCAATGTTGCAGAAAAAGTATCTTCTATAAATTCACTCGCTTCAGATGGGCTTTTGTTATATAATACAGAAGTGGTATTTGACAGAACAGGCATGCTCATAGCAAAGTATCTCCTTTAAAAAGCATCTAATCGTAAACCATCGAATGATCACTATATCCAGGAATTCTTCAGGTACCGGAAGTACAACTTATTTACAGAAAGGTGGAGTTATGGGATTAATAGCACAGATAAACCAGAAGTGGTAACCTTTACCACCGATTTTGGGGTGGAATTTGGAATACTTGTATGCTTTGATTTATTATTCAACGATCCAGCAATGGATTTGATTCGGAAGCGCAATATAACCCATGTGGTTCACTCTTCTCAAATGATAACAAGACTGCCTTTCTTGCCTGGTACGTATTTTGAGTCGAATAGACTATACGTTCATTGAAACTCATCAAGATTCTAAAATTTGCAGCTTCGGTAATAGCATCAGGATGGTCTTACGCTTTGGATGTGACATTACTGACATCAGCGAATGCTTGTCCACACTACTCCATCGGCAGTAACATCTTCTTCGGACGCCGTTCAGGAACACGGACTTATGTAAAACCATTCAAATCATCGAACATAATAATAGCTCCAGTACCGAAACAACATCACTATCCCGCAATCCGATACCCAGACCAATACGTCTCTTTGAACAAATACTCTGCAGGCGCCAAAAGACAACGATCATCTCTTGTAGAACATGTGCTCAAAAAATTCACTACCAAACCGTTAATCGTGGCTGACAGAAAAAACGCCACTTTTACCTACAAAACTGATATATTCGAATGTAACATAAGCTCCTCTTGGGAGCACTTCGATTTCGCGCCCAATTACCAATTCATAGCTTATTCCGGACTCAACAATCACTCTGTAGCTTCGGTCAACAATTACGCTGAAGTTTGCGGCATAGCTTTATGCTCTGCTACCAGGTACACCTATTGCGAGCAGCCTCCGCAATTTGACGATGCTTCGATGTTGGTCTTCACCTCTGCCAATATATCCGTTCGCTCCATCATCGTGGACTCGCTACGGATTCCGACAATTTTCGACAAGAATTTCTTCCCTTTAGACGAGTCTTACTACCGTTTCAGAAGTTACGCAGATACATACCAAGGAAAACCTGCAATTCGTTTTGAAATGCGATTACAACGACCTGTGGTCAATTTACTAGGCATCAGCGTTTATAAATTCTTCTCCAAGGTGAATCCAATTGAAAATTATAGTTTATACAGTAACATAATGAATAGCGACTGGATTACATATCCTTAATTCGCGGACTCATCGAAGCCACGCGAATCGTAAACTCTAGAACAAATAAATTATTCGATATGACGCTTTTCATTGGTGAAACCTCTCCATCGCGATAAATCCCACGCTGCTGCAACCACTTTACGTAATTGTCACGAAATGATTAAACGCCTCTAAGCGAATTTCCAACGCGTAGTCGTCTCGAATAAATCCGTGGAAAAAACCCTCGGCCCGAGCAAAAAATAAAATGAAAACTCGCATGAAAAATGAAACAGATAACACTTTCCCTTTTCAATTTTCCATACAAGAGGAAAAACTGCTGCGCATTTTACCGATTGATTGCCGCAGTGGTAGTGCCGAAGCACTAAAATATATTAATGTAAACTGCAAAGGCGTTCTGCAAAAAGAAATGTTATCGAAGAAAGACCCCGACTGAAATATCTGCCAACATCAGCGTCTGGACGCAAGGTAACTTTTCATTTTAAATCTTGTTATTACAAATGAGCGAATGCGTTCAATATGGCGTCGTCGTTCGCCATCGCGTTCCTCGCCTTCGCCGCCGCGCCGCCAAGATAAATGCGTCCATAAATTAAGCGATTTTTGTCGATATATTGCAAAAAGACGTGAAATGTCTCGATGCTCACCTTTTTTCCATAGTATTAAAGGGTTTATACAGAGGGCGTAAGTGCCGTTGTAAATGATGTTCCACGCCGAAGACATATATCTCCTCTTAAACCCGTAAATGTTGCACCTTTTGAACTTTCCAATGTTCTCTTTCTTATTTCACCCGAGCTCGTATATGTAGGTCTATTACTCAATACTTTCATCTTTTAAATCGCTTCCACTTTTCCTTCTCACCCTGTTCTTTTTTTTCATCATTTCTTACCCTTCTATGATTTATGGTAACTTATTCCGCAGATATTTTTCCCGCATCTTCGGCACGCCGCCATCGCTTTTGTCCCTTAGCGTGCCAAAATAAATGGTCAATTTTCTTCGGAAATTGTTCGCATTTGCAACTTCCCCCGTCTCACCGCCGTTTCTAATTTACCCCGCGCGAAACCCCATACACAAGATCCCCTATTTAGAGTACTCCAACATCACATCCAAGGTTAATTTATTCCTACAACACGTTTTCGCTTAAACGAGCATATATAAAAAAAGACTAATGAGGTAACAGAGAAATGAAACTTTTCATCTGATGACCAGGTGACAGGTAATTTATCCGTACAACTGGTTGTAAACGAATCGCCATTTAACCGTTTTTACTTTATATGTTTTACATGTACTTTATACCATGGACGTGTAAACGTACCCGTGTACATTACCACGACACCGAAGGCTACGCAATTTGTAACTAATATAGTGGATTTTTTTTACACCGTAAGGGGATACTTTTTCGTGTACGAATTACCCGTCTTGTCGAGCTAACTGGATAAAGAGAAAGCGAACTGCGTAGGAAACAAGATCCATCTTCGTTTACCTTATTTTTTCACCATTTGATACCGGTGTAAAATTGTGTGAATCGGGGATTATTTTAGGAATTTTTGCAACTACGGATAATACGCATAAAAACCTAAAATTTTATTAGTCGGGGAGTCCGCATAGAAGGGAACAGTACCTCCCTGCCGATTTGAAGGGACATGTTTTTTTTTGATGTGGGAGTCCTAAGGAGTATATTAAAGTGAAAATCAAAAAAATAAAGCGTCGAAAACTCAAAAAATGGCAGCCTCTTTGATTCACAGGTAGGCTATGTGGCTTCTGACGGGGGGGGGGGGAGTTGGTGTATGAAAAAATTCATAATAATTAAAAATGTTCCTCATCAAATTTCTTACAAATTACTTCCTGGAACAGTTTTTACATAATTTAACGCTGGCGAAATAAACATGCTGAAAGTTAATTTGAAAAGCTTTTACGGAAAATTGGCTAATTTGACTAAATTCACACACGGTTTTCTCGTCGGCTTTGCGTTATGAAAAACTCGTTTACATGACAATTTGTGAGAAATTTGATGAAGAACATTTATAATTATTATCACTGTTTTCCTAAACCTATTACACCTTAAGTTACGAGCAAAAAAGTGAAAAATCACTCATTTGCTAATTATGGAGCAAATACATGGTAAAGTTTACTCACACTTTTCTTGTCGACGTTACATTCTACGTTAAAAACGTGAATAACTCAACATGTAGGAAATTTTATAATGAACATTTTTAGTAATTATCAATTTTTTCGTACACCCACTTTTTTCACCCTTAGAAGCCACATTATGAACCATCGCTCAACTGTCAGTCACGTCATTTTGTAAGTTACCCCCACTTTATTTTTTTGATTTTCACTTCAATATGTTCCATAGGACTTCTTCAAACAAAATAACTGAAATGGGGCGATTCCGAGAGACTTTGTGCAATTTGAAAGAAAAATGTTGAAAAGTTATCAGGATCTGATGTAGACAAATAGTATGTATCTCTATCTTAACATCCAACGCTCCCTCCCTTCCTCCGTCATTTCACTCATAATCTTGAAATTGGCTGAAAAATCATTGAAAGACCTTTTTCACGGATTTATTCAACACAAATAATTACCAAAACTATCTTCAAAAACCATATGTTCATGGTGTCAAAGGAAAATTCAACAAACATTCTGGTAAAATCTTTTAATACCTTATTTTTAACGTACTTAAGAACTTTTTTTTAAATTTATCTTAAACGAATGAAAACAGAACAGAAAACAAATAATCTAAAGAACTCCACACAAACAAAAAATGATAAAAATCAAACATGAAAAGAGAAAAAGTAAATAAAGAACTTTGTGAAAAATCAAACAATAAAGAAATGAATAGAAGACGATGAAAAAGTAAAACTAAAATAACACGAAAACAAGAAGAATTAACAACGAATGCGATACGAAAAAACAATAAAGTCAATGTAATCAAAAAAAACTAAAAAATACGAAAAAGCTTTCTAAAAAACCACACATCTGTTCCTCATAGAACTCAAGTCACAAGACGTCGATAAAACTCGAAAAATAATTAAAGCTCGAGACTACTCGTACTCCACAAAAAAACACCTCAAAAGACCCTTTGAATATTGAAATTTCCTCGACCATTTTCCAATACTCGCTCAAGCGAACACGGGACAAAGCGGGTAAGAAAGAAAGATGAAACCAATACCAGAATATTAATTCGTTTTACATACACGGCGTGTCTTCGAAGCGTATATCTAGCACTTTAAAGTCTTGTAAGTAAGAACAGACTACATCGTATATTAGGCGCTATCGAAATTTCAATCTAACACATTTCGAGTTTGAAAACGTGATTTATCTTGGCAGGCGATGCGTGTTTAACAAGCGAATCAAGATAAAATTGTAAAAACCTTCTTTATAACGTGATTAGCACCGAGGTATAAACCAGGCAACGCCATCCGAGGGGTACAGATTCTTTTGGGCGCGTTCTCTGATGTTTCCATAATCTATAATTTTACTCGTTTATCGAATCTCGGGTATTTTTTTTCCACTCTCTGAGTCGCTTATCGAATACGAACGTCTCGACGTAATCTTTGGCGAGTCAGCGAGCTCTTCAAATATTGATTTTTCAATAACGATCCTTACGTACATACATTTTTTTTTCAACAGAGAGTCTAACCAAAAGGAGAAAAAAATTACTCGTCATTATACCCCACACATTTCTTCGACGTCGTTTACTCCGAAAAATCTAATGGTAACGTTGAGAGACGTTAAATAGAATGGAAAAAAAACGAGTCACCGTATCGGCTCGGCGAACTTGTATTATGCAAATTATAATGAATTTTTCAAAAAACACCTATTACCGAGTAGGTAATAAATGTATCGGGTAATTTGAACGTTGTTGCCCGTATGGTAACTGTCAACGTGGGATAAAGACTAGATACCATTTAGAAGGTTACTTGTCTAATATGTCGTCGCCCATTAGCATAATAAAAATGAATGATCATGTTAAAACCGGCGACAAGCGGCGTAATTAACATGTGCAATCGAGTGTTTCGCTCAGTAACGCTGACGAACACCGGTCGTAATGAGATTGACGGAATGACTTGACGCGAAATTCAACAAAAACCCGGGCATCTGTCGCCGCCAGGTAAATATGGTAATGTGTCCTTATCCTTTACGCGACGGCGTAATACATATTAAACGGGTATTTGCGGTAATTAATTAAGCTTACGATTCTCTCACGTTTACGCTGCTCGTGTATGTTTTTTTTATACCGCGACGCAGATACACTTTTGACGTGAATGTTTAATTTCAAATCATGCGTGTATACGAACCTTGACTGAGAACCTTGCTCGCAGACCAAGTTCAAGGAGAATCAGACAATGTCTCGGTGAGTACGCGTCTTTTGGATTGCATCGAAAGCGGTTATACAGTTTCGATTATACGTAATCAGATGTATAGGAAAAATAGCACGATGACCAAGTTGAGGATATATTTGACCAGAGTCCTACTTCAGGAGGAGATGGAGGATATTTTCAACCGAACGTCTCGGGGAAGTTGGAATCCCAAAAAGAAAATATATCACATCATCTTTCTCCTTAAGTCAACACGATGTAAGATTCACACGTGCACAGCCATCGAAAGCAAAACAGACCCGGGTCAAATGTCTTGGAGCTCTCCAGCTCTCTCAATTTGTACATGATACTCGTCAATTGAAGGAAATAGGGAAAAATTGTACAAATATAAATGCTTAAATAACTCGAAAATTTCCAACCTTCTCCAGGAGAGTCGGGCTCAGGGCAAAGTTCTTCTCTTCGCCCCCCTCGACTCCTCTGCATCTCCTCACTTCACCAAAAAAAAAATCACAAGACTCTTAATTTCCCATAAATTTCATCCTTATTTCTAAGTTGGAGAAATCTTGGGAAAATTTGATCGAGGGGGGATTCAAAAATAAACATATTTTTAATTCATCAAAATGGCATAAAGCAGCAGAAATGGGGTCAAAATTTCACACCTACAGCTCCACTCTCACAAATTTAAACAAATATCGAAAGATATGGTTTTTAAATACTGACAAGAAAAAACAAAAAATCTCCCCAACTTGCTGAAAAATTTATTTCAGCAGCTAAAAATTTCACCATCACTTACTTCCTCATTACAAAATCTATCCCTCCCCAAATATTTTTAAAGAAATCTGAAAATTGCCAGCACAAAAGTTGTTGATAGTTGAAAGGAACATTTTCTTTTTCACTTATTTTTAATATCAATACTATAAGAAAAAACTCAGATAAGAAGGAAAAAAACTTAAGTACACAAAAGAAAACTCATCGTATCCGAATCAGTGTATCCATTTCAAAAAATTTCAAATTCCTCACTCCTATTATGCTACAAAATGGAAATTCTAATAGCATAGAAGTAACGTCAACAGTCCTCTCCCCCTCCTTCTAGCTGATGAAAATCACCACAATGATACTGATTCGAAGAATTCTCTGAAAAGTTGGTGCGATTTTCCTGAAATGAACGTCTTTGGGAAACTATGATCCGCAATTCAGGATTCAACAGCTTCCTCATGTAGCAAAGAATTAACGTTTGGCACGAAATTATCTCTCCATTAACATTCTAGGTCTTTCTTTTATTTTTTTCCCCTTCTACATCATACTAGAATATGTGTCCTCGCTTAACACGTTCTCTTTTTTTCTTTTTTCATTACTATCAAGTTGATCGTATGACGAAGCAATATAGTTTTTCTTTTTTTTTCAATTTTCTATATTTTTTTTGATAATGAGTGGCTAAAGCAAGGCACAGACACCGGGCGATGAGCCTGGCTTCCGATAGCCCCCCCCCCCATCCTCAGATGTAAGTTCTAAATTTTAAGTTTTTTTTTGTAAGTGCCTCTAAAATGCTCCATAAAAAGAGCGGCGTTATTAGAAAAAATGATCTTCTCCAATATACTCATTTCATTGAGTTCCTTCTTTTTTCTTCTTTTTTTTTTTGTTGAAATTATTCATTTTTTTATATTATGAGTTTTTGTCCCAAAAATCGTATTAGTGATTTTCACAAATTCTTTTTTTCTTTCTTCTTTTTTTAAAAACGAACCCCAAATCTTTTTATTCCCCCCCCCCAAATCCGTTCGTAGCTGATCCTCGTTCCAAATATATATTTTACTATACCACACTCAGAATAAAAGACATCCCAGGATTTGATTTCAGTCACCAAGAAAACGATCGATGTAAACACAGAATAAATGAATCAACCAATTTTTTTCAAGTGATCCGCAAGATAAGTGGTAATTCATTTTCAAAGACTTGCCAAAAAAAGCGCATACGTCAAATCTCGAAATTAATTACATGCACCACTTCGACTTGCCACGCGCATCGATTGCAGTGGTAATTAATAACCAACACGAAGCTCACCACGATCAAACCTGACTCAGCAAATTCTTTCGTTTGCCTTTTCACGCCTCGATTTCGCTCATTACTCCGCGTGAAAAAATTACAACACTTCTCCGCGTTCTCTTGTGTCGAAAAAAAAATCGAAATACGCGTAAAAAATGCTTTTAATTACGACGTTGCAACACAGCCATAAAAATACCCTTGGCAATAAACCGCTTACATGTGGGTACGTTACCAGCATTATATTATCGGTGACCTCGCGACACTATCGTTTGTTCTCATTTGATAAGGCACAGCCCTAAACCATTCTTTAGGAACTCCAAGGATCACTGAATTAGGAAAAAATCTCAAAATATGGTATCTAAATCTAGTTCACTCAAAGGGCACCACCAAAACACGAGGACTTATCGGAGGATCTACGAAAGCTCACAAAGATATCAAGTTCTCAACCAGCTAAACTAACAATACAATCTGACGAAGGTCAAGACAAACACAAGTACTTTTGTTTTGCAGACCATCACAGTAATCTAACCCATTAAAAAAAACTTCGCCAGCTCGTAAAGCGACACAAAAACTCGTCGACGAAAAGACACAATCGACGATAAAGAATGAAATGTAGCTTTTTGTCGACCCATATGGAACGCAGCAAGGCGTGCGTAAAAGTTGGCAAAACGAAATAAATTGATAATAAAATCGTATAATGTCATCGCCGTTAAATAACATTCATACGGTGACACATAGGCGCTTCGGAAACTCCTATCGTGATTTATAATTAGCGACCTTTTCGCCTGTTGAAATATAAATTCGTCGTCGTGTCATCGTCGCAATCAACAACGCTGTTGGGAAAATTTTTTCTGCCCGTGGGCCGGCTCGGTTCATGCACGTGGCTCACGATGACGATACATACGTGACGACAATCGATTTAAAAAAAAAAAAAAAACAAAAACCTCGAAACGTATTTGTAAAAAATAATTAATCACTGCGTGCAATTTTAATTGAATATCAACACAATTCCACCTTGCCAAACAATCGAACCATTATAATGATTAACATCTTATCAACGACCGTCCGTGCGATATTCGTAAAAAACCGTTTGGCATTATTTGTAAAAGATAAAGGAGAACTATAATGGCTCATTTGCATAAAACATACCACAGCAGCAGCACTCTTTCGGTAAATCGTTAATTAGAGGTATTTTTGGTAAAATTATACGTGTGTGTAGTGTGTACTACACGATGCGTATAATACAGGCTTTTTTTCACCCATAGATACGTATTACCTGTATACATCATATACATATATCCGAACATGAATATGAATAATGACATATGCAACGAGATAAATAACGACTACTGTCGTAAAGTTTTTTCGTGTCATTTATTATACTTAATTACCAAAGAGTCAGAGTTGGCAGATGCTATTAATTTAGCGCTTGTACCAGGCGCACATGAAATGCATACGAATTGATCGTATGATATTTCATTTACGATGGAGAACGCGCCACGCTTCGGGAACCTTTTTCAAATATCTCTATATCGAAGTGCTACACGCAGACTACGGGGCCAACCAGATTAGACGTGTTTATTCGTTGATTTACGACTTGGTTTTGATCGATCGAATACTAAAGATGGATTGGTTTTTTATCCTTTTCCATTTGAAAACGTCTAGACTACAATAAGCCGGGAGTTCCGCGACCAACGAATGTCCTAATGTAATATAGATGTTTCTTGAGAACATCGCTCGATACAGAGAGAGAGGCAAAGGGATATGTGGGAAATACAATAACTTCGTCGTAAATATTCAACTCTAGAATAAGGTCATCATGAACTTTCACCTAAATTGCAAATTTTTCAAGTATTTCGCAATATTTCGCAAGTTCCATTTATCAATTCGTGAACCGTCAACTTTTACGAGTAATGGCTCATAATTTAGGAAACAAATGATAAAAAAAAAAACTGTGTACGTTTTTGAATACCGGATTTTCGAAGGGGCCAAGGAGATAAAACCAATTTTCAGGTCAGGGAAATAAGAAAATCTCCGTCATTAACCAAATATCCAGTCGAAATTCCATAAAAATAAATTTTCAATCCAAATCCAAAGAAATTTAAAAATTCAATTAACGCCTATAAAATAAAAAACAAATAAAAAATGACCAAGTTACAAAAAAAATACACCTCAACAACTTCAAGGATGACCATAACTATAAATTAATGAGGAAAAGGAAAATCCTTGATAACAACATTGATCACAGGAAAGGGTGATTCGAATGGGGGGCAAAGAGAAAATGAGGCCAGGAGTGTTCTTCCGATGTTCAAAAGTTTGAAAAGGTCGCCCCACTCTATATTTTAAAAAGTGAGTTCTTAGTTCACTCTACTAATCATGATTCTGTCATCAAGTTGAATTTTTAATAAAGTTCGTAATAATTTATTCAGCAAATTGTACATAATTCCCCCCCCCCTCCCCCAAAAAAAAGTTGAAAATTTTTGCAATAAAATGTGAAAATTTTTGCTCTTATTTCGCTCGAGCAATTTTTTCTTTTTCCATTTTTCAAAATATAAAATTTTAATATCGCTGTTGAGAAAAAAATATGAAAATTCCCCTTCCTGAAAAAAAATTGCGTCACCAGAACCGATTAGACCCCTAAAATTGGCAATGAAACGATACACAGAGCGCGCTGCAACGAAATGTTGAAAACGAGATACTTGAACTGTATGTGGAGAAATTAAAAGTTTTAAAATTTTTACTCGAGAATGAAAGGACTATAGAAAATTTTTCATCTCTTATAATTTGAAGAAAATTAAATTTCTTATTTTTTGATATGAAAACAAACACATTTTGACCATTTTTAAGGTTGTAAAACTCATTTTCTTCTCACTGATTTTCAGCTTTTTTTAACGTTTTACAACTTCGCATTAAAATTACCTAGAATTCAAGTCCGAAACTCAAATTTTTTGTATATCTCGAGTTGGTAGAATTTTTTCTTCTTTTTAATGATGTAACAACGATATTCGTTGAATATTTCATTAAAATATTCACTATTGATTATTTTATGACTCTGTTAATCTGTCGACATTCATTTTAGTTGATATAAAAAAAGAAAAAAATTCTGAAAATTCGAGATTTACAAAAAATTGAGAGTTTCTGACTTAATCTCAAAATAATTCGAATGAAAAGTTGCAAAACATTGAAAAAATCTGAAAATCATTGAGAAGAAAATGAGCTTTACAACTGTAAAAATGATCAAAATGTAATTGTTTTTATATCAAAAAATAGGAAATTAAATTTTCTTTAAATAATAACAGATGAAAAATTTTCTATATTCCTCTCATTCTCGAGTAAAAATTTAAAAACTATCAATTCCCCACATATTACAGTTCAAGTATCCCGTTTTCAAGTATTTCGTCACAGCGCCACCAGATGTCAGCCACTTTGGATTTCATTGCCAATAAAGATCTTTTTTCTATGTTTTTATGGCGGCAAATAAGCCGAAAATTCACTTTTGGAAAATCTTGAATTTTTTCTCATTTTAATGACTTTTTTAAAGCAACTTCGTCATTATAAAATAAATTTTTTCTTTCATAAATACCTCGACCCTCACCAATCCTATTGAACAATTTTATTCCACCTTCCTCTTTCCCCCGATGTTTATGATCCAAGCCCGCCTATGATCTCAGATGTCACGTTAATTACAGAACCAAATATTAAAAGATATTAGACTTCGAATACTGGAAAATTTTGGGAACAACGGCGTTACTAATTGTCGCGGAGAAATATATGAACCATTTCGACGTCACAGCGACTAATTTCAGACTCAAATGCGGGAAAATTTTGGCAACATAACAAAATGCGAAGGTGATCCTTGATTCGAATAAATTTATACATCTTCATTTCCGTAAGTTGAAAAAAAAACTCTCGAAGAGATATTTTATGTTTCCTTCTAATCAGACAAATTGATATTGCATAAAAATTATTAATTTTATTACCCACTAAAAACTTTATTACTTGTGTTAATTGAATTAAATTCCAAATAAGTAATTAAAACCGTTAAAAAATATGTCGCAATCGATAGATACCCATAAAACTAATTAATTCTCCGTGTATTAATTATATACAGTATATTTACGTTTTAAAATTAATTTTGAATTTCCGGACTAAACAAGAGCATCAACGCAGTAAAAAAATTCATACAAATTTTTCTCACAGTTTCGTAGCATTTTATACAATTTTTTCGTCTCCAAATTGAATTTATCTGAATAAGCACCCATCTCGTACCTTTTTCAACGCCTTCGAAGTATCATTTACGCACATCACACCCCTCCTGGCATCAACCCCGCGCTAGCTAATGCAATTACGATGTCAACAATACTCTCTAGAGACATCTCAGGATATTATTGGTTTATAATATAGCGATGCTTTTTCCCATACATGATATTTAATTACACCAGTCCGATCTGACATGCCGTCCGTTCCACCAAACATATTTCCTCCACGTATCCGGCTCCACAAACCCTGTTTGAAATTCCGCCATCGTAAAATTAGAAAAATCAATTTAAAAAAAGCCGAGCTTAATTCCGCGTGTGGAAACACATTGCGCACATGTCCGAAAACGCTTCTGGTTTTGCATTAAACGGCGGTTTTCAGTGGCAGTAAATCATGCAGTAGCCAGAGGATATCGACTTTAATGTCATGTTTCCTGTTCTGTTTAACATTTCAGCGGCGTCAGCGATAACGCGATAACGTTGCTTTTAAAAGATGAACCGCGCGTAATAATTTAGATTTTTAGGGTGGTTTTCATTCAGTGAAACGCTCCGGTTACTCGTCCCTGTTCCTGCGATGGTTGCCAATTTCGTGAGAATTTCGTTATTTTACCGATTAATTATAAAATCCTATTGATAGATTTATTCGGCGTATTGGACGTTGCGAAAGGATAAAAAAAAAAGAAAAAACCACTTACCAAGCGTTGATCGTTTAATGCATTCGTCGCAGGAAGTTGCAATCTTATCTAAAAACAAAAGGAAAATACACGTTTAAAACAATAAATTACATCCCGACTAACAGATAACATTGTAAATTAGACTGTCTACAATAATTCATTCAGGTGGAGAGACGCGTACAACGAGCTTGGAATTATACCAGAATGGTCGCCGTATTGTGTGTTAATGTAATTACCTTTTTACCTTTATTCCGCGCCGCTCGTATCAAGCACAAATTTCACCATTCGATCACGCTTTTTAGCCTCTCGAATAAACCTAGACCGCAAAGGAGTTTCAAAGACAACGGATATCTTTTTTAATTATAAACTCTCGGTGTCGTTTTTATCGTCTTCCTCGAACACACTCCGAAAACTCGTATTGCGTTTAATTTATGCGAACGATTATTCGCAAATGTGGCGAAGAATTTTAGAAGTAATTAACCATCCATAAAACCTGCGACTAAGAATTACCCGATGTAATTAAGACATTCCAGTTCCATCGACGATCCCCATGTCGGATATTTTCAACTTTGTTATGGCACCGTGATCCGATGTTACTTTTTTTTTTGCCATCCATCAACTCTTTTATATACGCCGAATTACTAGATAATTTTTTTTTTAATTAAAACGCTTAACGTAGTAAATGAAATTTTATGCTCGTGCGTGTAGAATTTATTCGCTAGACATTTTGATGTACGCGCAAAGAAACGCAATTAATTTTTATTTTTTTCTCCTTTTGAAAATTACATTGCCACTTTTAAGTGGTATTATGACCCTTAATGAATATTCAAATACCGACAGGATACCATAAACTAGCTTTTTGGCATCCATTAGCGAGAGAACTTGCTATGGGGTCGCAATTTCCAGCCTAACTCGACGATTATGTACGCGTCGCATGGAAATATTACCGTCCGAGAAGACAACCAAAGGTAATTTTACATGAGAAATGAAGGCTAAGAGTTCGGAAGTTTGTTAAAAATTGATTTATACGTCTTGCTCCAAGTTCATACCCTTGAAAAAGTTTTTCGGGCAAAAAAAAGCACACGAAGATGCGTAACTTTATGAAAGAATCGACTTTTTCGACGCCAAAAAAATCGCAAATTAATCTTGAAATTATTTCAAACAAAAAATGTTATATGATCCATAACCCAAAAATCGGTAAATTTCGTAAAAAAAATTATTTAAATGACAAGCTCAAGAGCGCGCGCGTTAATCGTTACTTCTCGCTGTGCGGTAGCGCCTCGTTTACGGTAACACGCGTAGCTGCGTTAAGCATGTTACTACAGGCCAAACGTGGTGCCGCGCGCGACGACGAACGAGGCGCTACCGCGTAGTGGGAAGTTTCGGCCAACGCTCGCGCGCGGTTTTTGTGATTTTTGACCACGACCTCGAGGAGGCAAAATTTTGAAAAAAATATACCACATCTAGGGGTCGAAAATACATCGAAAAAATGAGTTTTGAAAATTGTGCCAGTTGAGATAGGCACTTAAAAAAAATAAATAAAGTCGAAAACGCTCGTTTGGAGGGGAACAAATTAGAGCGGGGGGTTGTTGATTTTTTCATGGAAGGCCCTTGTAAGGGCCTACCATGTACCAAAATTTCAATTAATTTCGTCAACTTGAATTCAAGAAAAACATTCCTATCTGATTTCCAAAAAAAAAAAAAATTTCGAAAACGGGTGGAGGGGGAGCTGAAATAAAATCTGGACCCTGAGGCAGATCGCTTATGCTTATCTGCGTATAGCATTTTTAATAAAACGAAATTGCGATAAACTTACAAAAGAAGGCTTTAATCAACGATTTTCTGTAATTTTTTTTGCCGAAAAAACATAATCTTTGTTTGATATACTGTGATACTAATTTTTCAATTGGAAGAGATTCTATCTGTGGCTTTCTGAGTGAAAGTTCTTAAATTGGTATTTTATATGAAAAAATTGCAAAATTTCGTTTTTTCTCTTGAAATTGGGTCGTTAAAAGTCACGAATTTGATGAGTCAGCCGGTGCCCAATACAATGCGACCGAAAATGGCACAAAATAAATGAAACAACATTCCGGTTTATCTCGCATAACGAAGTTTACGTCATCAGATCAACGAGTATTTCAAGAGCAGATGAATTTTAAATCAAAAAAACTAGACTTATATATCAATTTATCACCTAAAGCAAATATTATCGCTGGTAGACTCTACTTGACATCAAAACCAGAACACTTGTAGTCTTGCACCTTAATCTGGCAATTTCCCTCATTAACAACTTCATTATCCAGTACGCAGACATCTTCTAGATATCTGTTACCCACCTATGCTAATTTATTCCACCTAACAACATGATCAGATTGAAAAAAAAATGAAAATATCGCACGAAATACGGGCCTTTGAACGCTTGCAAATCCACTCCGCATGTCGCATCTTTGCACCGGTGACTTTCTCATTCGCTTCAAAATAAATACTCCTTATTTCTAGTTAAACTCACGATCCCGCAGAATCAACAGGATATGCTAAATCACCAATTTGTTGAATCCCCCCTAAACATTTCCATGCAATAAATTGCTTACATCATTCTCAGACGCGCATGTCGAATTGACGCAATTACCGTAAATTTGCAATTCTTATACTTCGTCATTTGGTAATATCTTTTTTGGGTAAAAATTTAACCCCATAACGAATTACATTTTCATAGCGACGTTAACACGTATTAAAAATTCACCCCAAACATCGCTTATCTTCGGTATATCGCAGCTGTTCCAAAGTATACAAATGCGAGGAAATATGTTATGTTCCGATACATTGATTATAATAGTAATTAATTTCGCTTTTTTTTTTCAACGCCCTAAAACGAAACACCTACAGAAATTTGTACCAAGTTCGCGTTACCCTGTGTACATAAATTAAAAAAAAACTCTATTTTAATTTACCTTCGAGTGGAGAATGAAAAAACGAATGTTTGTTTTGCCCTTAATCAGTAGATATTAACTCGACACGCATTTTCGAGCCGATAAATTACCAAGCCATGTTGGTTAATTTATTCATGAAATGATTTACATTATTTCATCATTTACAAGCGGCCAATAATGACATATGATGAATACGATGATTATGCTAGAAAAAGGCATCGTATAGAAAATACCGAAATCGGCTTTTTGTTATTTTATACGCCACGAAGTACGGGTTACCGGGCACGTTCGAAACAAATCACACTAATATGATGGATGAGCTTACGAACGCGGCAAATAAATCAGTGCCAAAAAATTTGATAAATTCGTCCTGTAAAAAAGCTCCTCGTACAAGCGGCATTTATAACCATAATAACCAGAAATAATCATCGCTGACGGACATAAACGAAATGTCGACCGAAAACAAATCATGGGATTTTTTTACAGCCTCCGAATATATAGTATTATCTCCCGGTACATCATCACGATAACTTCTTTTGGTCGATTTTCCATAATTTGGGCGTTACTAGATCACTATATTGAGCTTAGATCACGAGCACATTTTTCTTCGATTAATGTTATTACAGCAGGCGCCGTTTAACGTACCCTCGAGCTGATTTAATCACCTGTTCGAGCCTTTTACCATGAGAAAATTACACCGCAATTCAACGCATCGACAGATTTGGTCGCCGAAAGCTTTTCTTCCTGGGGATATTACTTTATACGCTTGTTAAATTGAATATCCGTATATTTGTCTTGTAACTTTATACCCTGAAATAGTTCAAATACTGAATTTTCAAAAACATTTTGCATCATTTTACCGATTAAAAAGACATTTGAAACCACAGTTTACAAATTTTTACTCTTTATTTTCAGTAATTACGTGAAGGAAATAAGTTAGAATTTTCAAAAGCCCTCAACTACACCATTACCTCCCCCCCCCAATCATCAAGACCAAATTTTGATTCAGAAGTGAAAAAAAATGAATCTGATGTCAAAAGCCAAAACCCCAGAATACACGAAGTCCTTTATTCCCCTCCCTCCTTTCCAGAAAAACCATAATCCGGCGCATATAAAATTTCATGGCATATGTTGAAACTTGAGATGAAAATTTCCGAAAAAAAATTGCTGCAAATTGAATGAGGAATATTTTTTGTATAAATTATTCCTTCGTATTCCCTCGAATTTCATCAGAATTGTTCACATCATCAAAAATAACTCAGTTGGGGCGTTTTTACGAGGCTTGGAGTGATTTGAGAAAAAAATGTTTGAAATAAAAATTGTTATAAATTCAAAAAGGAACATTTTTTGTACCGGAAATTTTTTCGTGTCTTGTTAAATTACGTCACAAGTCGGAGGTGAACTTTTCAGAAATAAGGTGACATTTAGAAACTCAAGCAAACTTCCATCTCGTCTACTACTTAAACTTAGTTTACACAATTCCGACTTCACAGTGAGTGGCTCCATTTAAAGCAAAAAATACCACATTCAAGCAACACGGCAAATTAGACGCGGAAACCTCAACGTAAAAATACTTGGCGATGTGAAAATAAAAACAAAATCCAGGATCGTGCGGGAATAAACGTATAATTCATTTGACGGCAAAAAAGTACGAAAAGGGCGATAAAATAGCGGGAAAAAAACACCGAATCGGCCGAAGGTTAAATCTCATAAACGAAAATGTTAACGCGGTTTTCGCAATAACAATAAAGAGTTAACATCGAAGCAGACGCGTTAACGCACCGCGCCAAAGGTAAAAGCGGAAACAAGTAAAAGAAAGGCGAGGTAAGCGAATGAAAATTGTGTGTAGGAATTGGGAATGGGGTACAGAACACTATTTCTGAAAAAAATCATGCTAATAAAGTAAAAAATTAGAAATTGAACAAAACAAACCGCGCATCATTCGACCCCATAGGAGCCGAGGAAAAAAATCCCAAAGTTTGAGTTTTCCGCAACCGCCAAAAACGGCGCGTTTTTTACGGAACACACGTGTGACGTCACTACCTTGGAAACGCGCGTTGGCTATACGCAAATTAACGTTATCGCGTAATTCATTTGCTAATTACGCGAGAACGCGGACACTTACAGCGTTGCCCGTGGGCTCACGATTTAGAGGAAATCTTGAGCTACACGGTGTTTTTTTTATTTTTATTTTTCATTCCATAGAAGTCGAGATAAAGCTTTGTAAAGTTGGCATTAACGGGATGCGATACGGTTATTTTGGATATGAAATGATTTTTTTTCGAGAAAAAAATTGTTTAATAAAAACTTCTCATAGAATCGGTCAAAAACATTATCATAACCAATCTATGGAAAGTTCTGAAGGCAAAGTTGTACGCTAAGGCGTAAAAGGGGGCTGGTACCTCGAAAAACGCATCTCTGTCCAGTTTTTTGCATTTATTTGGCTGGGACTACATTCTACGAAAAAGAAGTCTATTGCAAAATTGAAATTCATCAAATTTTCCGCAAATTCGACTTGCAAAATAAGTTGTAAAAGGGGGCTGGTACCTCGAAAAACGCATCTCTGTCCAGTTTTTTGCATTTATTTGGCTGGGACTACATTCTACGAAAAAGAAGTCTATTGCAAAATTGAAATTCATCAAATTTTCCGCAAATTCGACTTGCAAAATAAGTTGTAAAAGGGGGCTGGTACCTCGAAAAACGCATCTCTGTCCAGTTTTTTGCATTTATTTGGCTGGGACTACATTCTACGAAAAAGAAGTCTATTGCAAAATTGAAATTCATCAAATTTTCCGCAAATTCGACTTGCAAAATAAGTTGTAGAAGGGGGCTGGTACCTCGAAAAAGCATTTTTATGCTGCTTTTTACTTTGCTATGGGGGAATGACCTCTGTGTGAAAATAGTAAATTTCTACATGAAAGCACATCAAGTTCAAGTTGCGTGTCAAATCATACCAGGGGCTGGTACCTCGAAATAGCACTTTTATGCAGCTGTTTCTTTTTACTTTAGGGGAGCAGCTTCTGTAATAAAGTAATAAATTGCTACGTTGAAGTAAATTATGTTTTCCACGAAATAGTTGCGTATCAAGTCATACAAGGGGGCTGGTACCTCAAAAAATGTGCTATTATACAACTTTTTGCACTTATCTCAAGGGGAAAGACACTTGCATTGAAGTAGTTCTCAGAAAAATTGAAATAAATTGAATTTAATGAATTTTCCTTCACGTTGAGTCTCTAGCGAAATTGTAAATAGGACATCGTACTTCGCTCGAATATTACACCTATTAAGATTAAATCTACCTATTTAATTATGTCCCTCGTGTAATATTTTAGAAGAAATAGTTGGCTGTTTGTCTTTGTCAATTTTCAACATTTCTTCGAGCATCTTCATAAATTGGTATCTGATTGTTTCTTGTAATTTTTAAAATTTTATCATTTGAAAGTGTTTAAAATGACTTTTCAAAAAGCCGACTCCCGTAACTTACCGAAAGTTGATACTTGCATGCTTCTTCAGTATGTTACGGAGAGCGATGGTTTCTCCTCGGCTGAAGTTCGTGGCAAAAAAGTAGTTCGGTAAGTTTCGATCACTCAAACAACGCTTTTTCATTTTAATCGTTCTAAAAATTTACTTCTCAATCCTGAAATTTAAAGATCGATGCGTGCGGAGTACGTGCAAAACGCCGTGGGGTACGTCGAAGTATGCCGACATGTTAAGGACGGCTCCACTTTATGTACCATACGTGCTCAAGTTTGTCCAGAACATCGGATCAACGCGAGTAGGTATAAAGTGGAGTCGGTCATCGACGAAACAAAGGAAGAAATTGTAACAGCTTCCTGTATGGATTGTCCTGCAAGTGAAGGTAGATCACGAAACATAATTTACTTTCTTCTTTCTAAAAATTCCCTTTTAATCTACCTGCCCATTTTCGAAAATTAAAATTTTAGACATTTTTTCGACTTTTCCTAGTACCCTTTCCCTTGCGTCTTTTTCAAGAAAATTTATAAACTTGAAACGTCAATTTTTTGGTCGTTTACTGGCCAAATAGAATCGTTGTTTTTAGGCTGTACAACAATAATTTTCTAGTCATTTCAAAAAAGGTAATGAAATTTTATTTTTTCGATTGTAATATGTATTAAAATGTTGATGTAAACTGAATACAATTTTCAATAAATTTGGGTTCTCCGCGCAAGCAGTCATGTTGTGAAGCCATTGAAAATGTTTGCCTCATAAAAAAAAGAGGCGCACCTCTATCAAAAATTATAAAAATCTTGTAAATTCTTGAGCAAAGAAGTAAAAAAAACTGATTTGAAAATTGACATTTTTGCTTAATTTTCTCCAACGAAAATTTAAATTTTGGGATGAATTCTCGACTTTCTCATCAAATTTTGGATAGGTTCCTCCACTTTTTTACAACTCCTTGGCCCAAACGTTAAATATTCAAACTTCCCAGATTAAATATTATTGATTTTGTTTTTAAAAGGTTGTTGCAAACATGCTGTTGCTTTAATCACGTGGCTTAACAGTAAAACCGTCGAGCCTTCGCCTACAGAAATCGTTTCTTATTGGAATAAACCGGCGTTATCCAATATCGCTAAAGATCAGTATGTCAAGTTAGAACACTTTGGAAAACCTAGTGAAGTCGCATTTAAAGTAAGATCGGGAGATATTCTGAACGAGTTTATCCAACATTTTGAGGACAATGATACGTCCATCAACGTCGTAAATATGAAAATACGACATCCCTGTAGAGAAAGCTTGCATACTTCTGCAATGTTGTTCAAGAGAAGTGATAAGGAAGTCACATTCGATAACTACTTGGAATTCTTGAAAAACGACGCATCTTCGGAAACTTACCTCACACTCTGTGAAAAAACGAAATCTCAAGCAAACTCTAAACTATGGCACGAATTGAGGTATGGGCGCATAACTGCCTCAACGCTTCATGAACTTTCTCGCGCGAAAAATAATATTACGATTCAAAAAAAAATTTTAGGCTGTTCTAAAGAATTAGTTTCGAAAGCTGTTATGAGGGGAAAAGAGTTGGAAGGGGAAGTTTTGGAAAGATTGGGCGAAATAATGAATATAAATTTTAAAAAAACAGGATTTTTGATTTGTGACGACAACCCGATAATCGGAGCATCGCCTGATGGAATCTCAAAAAAATACGTAGTGGAAATTAAGTGTCCGTCGTCAAAAAGAAGTGTTAAAAATTATGTTTCCGAGGAAGGCCAAATCACTAATAAATTTAAAGCGCAGATAAATCTACAAATGTATATTTTTAAAAAAAAACGAGGCATTTTTTGTATCGCTGATCCGAATTTTGAAAATAACAAACAAATAACTTTCGTCAAGGTAAAATTTCAGCCGCGATACTGTAAACAAATTATTAAAAAGGCAACCACTTTTTGGCAAAAAGAAATTTTTCCTAAATTAATCGCGTAACATAAAACGTTATAAAAATATTCTAAAGTTGAAAATTTATGGTTTCTTAAAAATCAATCTTAAAACGTTATAAAAATATTCTAAAGTTGAAAAATTTATGGTTTCTTAAAAATCAATCTTAAAACGTTATAAAAATATTCTAAAGTTGAAAAATGTATGGTTTCTTAAAAATTAATCTAATTTCAAAAGCGGCTTTTGAAGATTACTGAGAGCTGCGGTGATAACAACTACATAATCTAAGTATTTCACTAATTTATTATTAATGCAGGCGTGCCCCTTGATAAATTTAAATTCGCGCAATCTTCTAATGGCCCTCTCTACGTGGACTCTCAAACTAGCAATATTTTTGGCTTTGATGGCTTCATCCTTTGAAAGTTTGGTAGATGTTGAAACGCTCGGAGGTCTAACTAATTTGCATCCTTGTTTATGTAAAATCGTATCAATCCCTTTGAAGCCTCTGTCAGCCATCACAACACACCCTTTTGGAAGGATTTTCAAAAAGGAAGAGTATTGGACTACCTCCATATCCGAGCTTCGTCCTCCAAAACCATCTGATACGAAGGAAAAAAATCCATTTGGAGTAATGCCTATGAGGTACTTTATTGTGTTACATTTTTTGTATTCACTCCAGGTGAGCGTTTGAGTTCGAGGGTCGTCTGGTTTTTGAATTTCTATCTCCATGCAGTCGATTATTATCTGAACGTCATGAAAGTTACTGCGAAATCCAATTGGTAGCCATAATTTTATAACCTCGGACGTTGGCCAGAACACAAAAGACTTTATACACGCGAAAATTTTTGGAACTAAAGTAGCGAAAATACGAGAGACATTTCTGTCTGAGGTATAAAATTTATCGCTCAGCTCTTCATTAGTTACATTGAGCTTAATTTTTTGGAATACAATAAATAAGTCTCTTTCTTGGCACTTGATATGTTTTTTTAAAATTGAGATAAGTTTCAAACACTTCCTAGGAATCCCCAAATAGAATTTCGGATTGTTTTGACAAAGAAAAATGTTGACTTCTTTTGATTTCGAACGAATTGTTTCATTTTCTTCAAAATCGCTTTCTGTTTCTGTTTCAAGTCCAGACGTGGAGGCATTATAGCTTTCGCAATCGCTGCTGCTCTCGCTATTTTCCATTTGTGAGTATTTTACCTTGTTACCCAAAATTTGTGTTTTAATGGGGGAACATGCTGCCACAGAAGTTGTAGGAATGAAGGTATGTTGCGTTGCCACGCTTCGAAAGTAAGGTCGTACGTCTACCTGCACCGCTTTATCTGATGAACATACACGATGGGCTTCAAGAGAATTGAGTTGCTCATAATAAAAGTTATCGTATTGCTGGGCATTATCAGCGTCGCTACGTTGTGGAAACGTACATTCATTAATGTCAACTCCAGTTGCCTCAGCAACAAGCTGAGTCCTTTTTCTTTTTTTGACGTACGCTCGTTCAGTGGTTTCAGCACTTCTGTTTGGCTGACACTCAAAGCGATGTGGGAGCACATCATCTTTTAAAAGGCGCCTCTTAATTCTCCCTTCATAGAAACGTTCACGAATGTTATTTTGTAAGTCGTTTTCGAGCTAAAAAAATGAGTCCAGTTGAAAAAAGTTGATAAACTGATATATAGACATATTAAATATAGAGCCGCAATAACTGAAATTTTGAAGGTGATAGTGACGTAAAAGTTTGAATAAAAAAAATCTTTCTAAACCGCAGAAATTTATGAACAAAAAAGTCTAAAAAAGTCGATTTCATAAAAACAATAATGTATGATTCGAAATGTAATCCATAATTTGAAAAATTATTTTTTAATTTATGCTCAACCTCCGTTACTACGAATAAATGAGTAAAATAAGCTCTGCAAAAATTTCATCAATGGAAACTCTTGAGCCATTTAAAATACAAAATTTTATTTTCTTCATCACCTCAAAGCCGGACGTATAGACTAACTATATAATCTGTACTTACATCAAAATGGTCTTCACACACGAAAAAGTTCGTTTTTTGTGACAAATCAGCGGGGCCTCTTTTCATTGCTTTCAACCAAGCTTTTCGTTTATCTTTGTCTTTCGGCGACGAAAAAAAAATTTTATCCGGGTACCGTGTGGTCGTGGTGCGACAACACGGCACGCTACAATTTTTATACGTTTTTGACATTTTAAAGTTAAACACATTAAATGAAATTCAACACTTGACGAATATTAAGTTTGAGTGCTCGAAGAATTGAAAATTAACAAAGACAAACAGCCAACTATTTCTTCTAAAATTTTGCACGAGAGACATAATTGAGATAGGTAGATGTATAATATATGTATATAGATGATATTTATGAATATAATTGCATATTGGCAATGTATCGATTTGCGTTTGTAATTTTTATTTTCGAAATATATATTGTAATATTGTGGTGCACAAGAATCATTTTGTCATTCGTCAAAATCTTGTTGAAAAGTTCACTTATCCATGGTTCAATGCGAGCGAAGTACAATGTCCTATTTACAATTTCGCTAGAGACTCAACGTGAAGGAAAATTCATTAAATTCAATTTATTTCAATTTTTCTGAGAACTACTTCAATGCAAGTGTCTTTCCCCTTGAGATAAGTGCAAAAAGTTGTATAATAGCACATTTTTTGAGGTACCAGCCCC
>QBDW01001637.1:0-40887 GCA_003261595.1 Maconellicoccus hirsutus
AAATTACCATTTACCGGATACACTTAGCGTGATGAATCCGTCTTGAAGGCCTCGTTTGATTTAACCTTTGAGAAAAATTACCCCATCAAGGAGCCTTTCAATCTTCAATTTGTTCGCGTGTCGAACACGCCGAAGGAAGGTGAGGTGTAAAAAAGCTGCGTATTTTTTAACGCCTTAATAAATCACCGCCATGCTATAGCTGTCTAATTTAACACGACACAATCGACGATTCGATTATACCTGCAGCCTCGCTAAGCGACACCTCAAGCCTGCGATTTATCCTACACCAAATGCGTTTATAATTTACCCCGCTTCGTCGCAGCTCGCAAACTCGAAGCCTTCGCTAGAACGCGAAATGTGATTTAAATTGAATACGAAACCGAGCGATAATTCGCATTCCGTTTTATAACCTGACACGCATCGAGCCTTTTTCAACAATACAAATCGCGTATACGTGATTGCATAACTTCTGACGTTATTAAGATGAGCGAAAAAAGCTCGATTCGTCATTTTCCCATAGACCGGCAATCGTATTTGCCAGATGCGACTTGTGATTTTTCATTTTACGCGTTTCCACGATTTTCGCCTTTTTTCGTTTTTTCAACCATTTCCCCGTTGAGATGATCGATGACGTGGTTATAATGTTGGCCGAATGGATGAGAAATCGTCGAACGTATCGGATTCGAAGATATTTATCCGTATTGTTTTGTAGTTTACGCGTTGGAAATTGAATTTGTGCAGTTTTCTGGTGTTCGAGTCGTTCGTGGTGTTTTGGTGGTCGTATCTGGTACAGATCTTTTTGATTTATTCGTTCGAAGGTTCGAGTTTCAACGAAAATGAATTTCGTCACTTTGCCATCGCTCGAATCTTTGGTTCGTTATTCGTAAAAATAAACTTCACGATTGTAGTGTTGCGACAATGATGAAGTAAAGTAAAGGAATATTTGAGTCATTCGAGGTAAAAAAAACAAAAATGAGAGAAATTTCAAAATTAAATAAAATATATATATATAATTATATTATTAAGTGACAGCGAGAATTTATTGGGGTTTGAGAGTTTTAGATATTTTATTTGAAAAAAAAAATAAAAAATAAAAAATAATGATACCTATGACTTATTGCAAAATTACGAAACGCCTTCAGCAATAAAAAATAAAAAGTGAAAATGAAAAAAAATGACATAATAAAGAAAAAGGGATCAAAGGCGCGTCCAGTCAGTGTTCAGATATCGAGGGGAATTTCCCAAATCGTGGGGAAAATGGCAATGAAAAAAAAACTGGTCTAGGGGAAAAATGGGAAAAAGGGAAAAACTGGGGGAATTTGGAAAACATCGCAGTGTTAAGGGAAAGACAAGGGAAATTTCACGTTTTGTGAATTCTGATCTCCTTTGACTCATCTCATATGTTAATGTCATGAGTTACTAATTAATCCTTTTAAGATTGAACTAGCAGTTATGGTTTTTTTTCATTTTCAAGTCTGTTTTGTATTTTTTTTGTATTTCTTTTTTTTAATTAAAATATTTCTAAAAAAATTCTAGTTTCTTATTTTAGTTTATTAATAGCAAAAAACTACGAATTTTATTTGAATCTCAATTTTATAATAAAGAATTTCTGTGAAAAAACAACGGTGAATTTTTGGTAATTTTGTAGCGGAAAAAAGGGGAATTTTGCGCTGACTAATTTTACAAAAGGGAAAAAACGTAATTTCAATATCCGAACATGACGTCTGGTTTCAGAAAAAAAAGGACAAAACACGTGCGGCGGTGCATCAAAGAAAAAAAAAGAAACACGTTCAGTTTTTTGACAATTAATGATGGTAGAAATTTAGAAACTGGGCAATATGGTGATTTAGGGCTTTCTTTTAAAATTCTTTCTTTGGGAAGCAGCCAAGAAGAAATTAGGTGAAAATTTTTAATGATTTTGGATTAGATAAAAAGGTTTTGGAAGGGAAGAAGAAATCGTGAAAGAAGTCGATTTTGGAATTAGGTAGTTCACGTTAGTGACACCACCACCTCGATATCATTTTATTGAGGATAGTTCTAGTATAATTGTGTATTTTTGTTAGTTCTATGTGTTTTTTTTTTAAGTTCATAGTTTCGTTTTCGAGTAAAAATTAAAAAAAAAAAAACTATAGTGACGAGTCATTGTGCTTTTTTATTTAAATATTTTTTTTCTGTTCTTATGTCCATGAGTATTTGGCCCCACAATGAGTAGCTAAGTTCCTTAGGGATAAGGGGGTCAAGGGAGTGATCTGAGTCCCGCAGATAGAGCAACCATTTGATTTGTAAAAAAAAAATTAAATTAACGATATAAATTTTTCAAAAAGAAAAACATTTCACGATGTTGTGTAAATATCATCGACGACGTCATCAATTAGGATCAATTCTATTTAGTCCTTCATCAATCAACGTAATTGTATAAGTAAGCGGATTTAATAGAAAAAGCAAGCCAAAGAGAATTGGTCATACCAGAATTATACCCTTGCCGCTGATCACTGATGGCTCAATACAGCGATGTAGCCGATGCGGAGTAACTCAGACCATCACATAGTATATTCTTTTGGAATACACAGATTGTAATGCAATGAAAAATAAGTACTATAGCAGGACAGACTCGACGAGGATAAAATCATGGAAGACGATGAAGAAGATGTATAGAAATTATGCAAATTCTCAAAGGAAATGAAATTATATGAACGTATTTAAAAATTGTTATGGATCTCTATGAAACGAAATCACCAGCGTGCGCGATATTAGCACCCATTGAAATCGCAAAAGGAACAAGTAGCTCGTGATTTTGACGAAGCTACGAAAAATACGCGGCAAAACTAACAAGAATCGGGTTATTTACGTCGATTCATTTTTAAACCCTTTGGTAGCGTGAAATATCAAACGTTCGATTTGTTATTCGAGAAGGATCTCCGGTTAAGATTAGTTTTTCATTTTGACGAATTTTAGTACTTTTCGTTTGGGGGAAATGGAGGCAATTTAATCGAAAATAGCGATGAAAAATCGACTGCGGGGTCGAATTGTTAAATCGTATCGTTCTAATTGGAATGCTATACGCTTCCTGTTCGCGCGTTCGTTGAACGTAAATTTGAATTCTTCAGTCGTAACGGGTGTTTTGTATTTTGTTATAAGTGCGTCGTCGACGAGGACGCTATAAAGCGAGAAAGTTTTTTAATAAGATTGCGTTGGAGTTTTCGCTGGCGAGGTGGTGGTGCTGCCCAGGAAGGGGTTCAAGGTTGCAGTTGTGTAAAAATGATTCGCAGGGGTGGATAATGATCATAAATATACGCAGAGTGCCCGAAAAACTTGGCGTAGTCCGCGGAATACTTGGAATTCTAACGAGGTTTATAGAAGGAAAAAAAATTTCAAAATTGTTGGAAATTTTTCCTTCTTGGTGAATTTTTAACTTTCGGAGTAAGTGAACTTTGGTGATAAATGATCCTAGATGGGTTTTCGTCCAAGAATCGTATAAGTCGCCTTGTACGACCAGCCATAAGCAGAATGCCTTTAATGGCTTGGTTATGTAATTACTTTGTCGTCAGAGTGAAAAAAGTTGCCTATATGAAAGATTTAGGGCGTTAGTGCTCGTATTTTGCCTTGAATGTGCCGGCAGGCAAATTTTTCGCCTGTTGGGTACAATGTGTTGTGTAGGTACTTTTTTCTCCATTTTTAGATTTTTTTTCTATATTTTTTGGACCTTTTTTTCAACTTTTGGATACTTTTCTCTCATTTTTAGGTCGTAAATTCATTTTTAGCAAAACTTTGCCAGTAGTAATTTTCTTTTATTTAATTGACTTCTTTGAAGTATATACCTTCGTCATAATAAAATGCCTTCTTTCTCATATATCATAACATGAAAATGCTCACCCCTCCCATCCTCATTCCACTCATGTTTATTTTAAAAATTGTATCCCATTCAGGTCCAATTCCCTCCATGTTGATGAGCCAAGCGCTCCATGATTGAATCAATGGCTACATTATGCACATTTATATAATTCTATTACTGATAGGCAATTTTTTTAACTTGAGTGTCAATTTAGTTGCCTATTATTGCAAAACAAGGAACTGGCATGCATTTTTTTACATCTATGTTGAATAAGTTGCCTATTTGATACGACGAAGGTGTCAATATGTACGGTTTTCTTTCATGAGCCAAAAATCTGGCCCGAAGAGCTCTAAAATGTAAATTTTTCGTTGTTTACATCAACTTGAGAATTTTTTTCTTCTTTTTTTCGTTTTAGCGAGATAATTACACATATTTGTACGTCGATTGTAATCACCTGAATGAGAAATTAACCTCAGTTGTACCTAGAGTACGCGTAATTCGAAATCTCTGCGAACGAGAAACGTTTCCATACAATACGAGCATTATTTACGAATCAGATTACTTCTAAAGTATCCTTTCGAATGAAATATTTCCGCGATATACTTAGGCGTCGAGAGTTCACGAGGTGAAAAACAATAGGTACTCGATTATTTGCTGACCAAGGCATTCGTAAGGGGATGACGGGCGTTCGCACACGTACCAAATGACAGTTTCCATAAAAAGGAAACAGATACGATGGAAACTAAGCTAATTCGTCATGTCTGTACCGCACATTTCGATACTTCTGCGATTCAACTTGGAAAATAGTTTTTTACCAAGTTGCCGAAGTTGTTTAGAAGTGAGATTCGTGTTTGGTAGAATACTTCGGGGGTTCGATGTTACGGTACGTTGCAGTTCCTCCAGATGTCTCATATATAAAGTAAAAATCAAGTTTAAATCGAGTCGAAGTTTATCTGCCTATGACATGTAATTTAAATTCGTCACAATGTAGGTGATATTTTGCGGAGATTTGAAAAAAATTTTTTTTTTTGTCTAACTATTGATATGATAACGTTGTGTATGTGAATAACCATATACAAGGTTGCAATGATTTCGAATACAATAGAGTAAAAGTATATAGACGATAGATTAGCGAAGAATACCTACATTGTGGCGATGCACGGTTTACACGGTAGCGTTAATTAAAACGACGAAGAGGGGGTGAATTTTGCGGGCGTGATTTTCGCGAATTAGTCGAGGCGATGGGGTAGTCGAAGCGAGGTTATTCGCGAAAGAGGAAAAAAAATCCACAAAGGGACTTTTGTGTAAATTTGTCCTCGGTAAAGGTATACGAAAAGGATTTTCTGGTCCGAAGATTTTATTTATACGGGCAAAACACGGTGAAAAAGCTCTAATGTAATTTTTTTACCAACTAGACCCGAACACCATTAAAATAACGTAATTCCGAGGCGACAAAAAATTGTATATTTGTAATGTAAAAATATACGAGGCGCGATTCGAGCGAAAATTTTCCATATTTTCAAAGCAATTGTAACCGCGAGCGGGTGATTTGAATTTCGTAATTTTCACTTCTTTGACGTTTTGTTCGGATGATGTAGTTGACGAGATGCCGAGTCTCTTCAAAGTTAATATTATGGTTTCGTCGACGTTTCGTTTCGTTTAATTTAGGGTGCTCTCTTTGAAAGCGAAAGAAATTTTTTGATACGTGGGAATTTTCGCCACGGTCCTTTTGATTAATTACGTCTGGCAGTTGCCCCCGAAAGGTCAGTGCGAAGAAATACACGAACTCGGGTGCCTAGAAAAATCCTAATGGTCATGATTATATACCCGCATCGTGAAAAATACACGATAAAAAATTAACCTAAACTTGGCATCCGCAAAGAAGCAAATAACGACTGAGTTCTATCCAAAAAGCGAATAGCGTGAGCACGTGCGAGTGTTTTAGTCGGATTGGCACGAGTTTGAGAAGTAATCGAGCTATTGCGGAAGTTTTTTGAAATAGAGATGAGGGGGAGGGGTGTTCTGGATTGGAAGCCATAAGGTGCAAAATCAATATACATAATATATCGTTTTTTAAAAATTCACAAAAAAGTCAAAGTCAGTCGTGTTTTTTGAAAATTTAAAAATGGAAATTTTTTTCCAAAGTGTGCAAAAATTGATAATTACAGCCAACGAAAATGGGTAGTGACGAAAAAGAATCATATTTTTGAAAATTGATTGCCTATTTTTTTTCCAATATGGCCAAATGTGTTTGTGTTTTTCGAAACCGAGGTTAAAATTAACAACAAAAAAAATTTCCTTTCATATGTTACTTTTCTTTTTGGAAAATTGATAAATTTTCCCAAGTTAAAGCTCTTAAATACACTCAAAGATAAATTATGGGGCTTTAGAGGCTTTTAAATTTACATTGCGTTGCTCTATCCGGGTCTAAACCATTTTCGCGTATTATCCAAATAGTTACTTTGTAAATTGAGAAATTCGACTACAACGTCGTAGCATACCGCGACCTCGGTTTTTCTCATTTTATATTGTTTCCTACATTACGAGACCCTTTTACAAACGATTCACGTGAAAAAGCTGTAGCAATTTCGCGCAATGTTTTCTTATCGTTTGAAATCAAAATGGTACAGATTCGCGAAAGTAACAGAAGTGTGTAAAAAATGGGCGAAAATCGCGAGTAATTTTTTACACGGGGTGCTTTTGTTACATAAAATTAAAGCACGTTTTCGAGCAATAATTAAAACGAAATTATAAATATTTTTCAAAGGATATTCGAAGAACGCGGAGAAACTTTGAAAAAAATCTAATAAGGGCTGAGCTTAAATAAGCGGGTTTTTTCCTCATTACGCTGGAAAATTACCCGCATAGAAAATCGGAAATTTTTCAAAGCCCAAGTGCTATTTCTACCGGCGAGATTTCCTTTTCGTTAAGATTTTACGCTACGGTGAACAATAACGAGCGGCTATTTTCATGTAGATTTGTCGCTCGCACTTGGTCAGTAAATTATGCGAGGTTTCTTTTCTGCGGCTCGTATTTATTTATGTGTTTTTTTTTTACAGCTCGGTTGCAGAAGGAGCGACAAAACGATATGGCGAATTGACTCGACATTAGAGTAAAAATAATGGAATGGATGAAACTAAAAAAGTTCAAGATAGAATAAAGGATATTAACGTGGCCGAAAACGATAACAATGACAGAGTGATATTCATATGTCCTGGTTGTGATATGACAAAAAACAATGCGGAGAAAAAGAGCTGTTGTAATTGCCGCGTTTTTTGCAGGTACGTTGTACACATACGTCGGCGGATTTTTTTATTAATATTTTTTCATTTGTTTGACGTTCGGATGGGTATTTCATTTTAGAGTATTTTTTTAATATATTACTCGGATGAGATGTTTAATGTAGGGCTTAAGCGGTGGGTATTTTATATGAAAAGTAGTGCTTCGTAAATTGCGGGTCATCGATGAAAGGTCGTTGTGAGAACTGAAGATGGTGTTTTATTAAAGAGGAAAAATCACCGCTGCGTTGAACAAAAACAAATTGATGAATTTGTTTTCGAATTCATTCAATGCATTTTTTTAAATGTGAATCCGCATGCCGAAAAAATTTTCCAATCAATTTATCAAGCGCAGGGGGAGTTAGTTAATATTAATAGCTCAGAAAAACAACGTTCATACTCAGGAAAACGGTTGTGACGCGTAAGCGTATATTTTCCGCTAGTAAGTAGTGGCCGATATCAACTCGACGGGGGGGCGTTCGAGATTTTTCAAAATTTTTTTTCCGCAAAAACTATTAATTTTTCAGGTTATTGCATATCAAGTTTTTTTTTCTTATTGATGATTTAAACACGTTAAAAATTATTTTAACAAAAAAAATAAAATTTATTTTTTGATTTAAATCTAAAAAAAAGCTTCGTAGCAGTGCTGCAAAGCTTCTTGAAGCCGGTTCTTCATGAACGTAGTACTAAAATATCACCACAAAGAACCATTTTTCCAATTTTGTTTCGTATGAGGTCAGTGGCGTAGCCAAGGGGGGGACAAAGGAGGCAACTACCCCCCCCCAATGGCCTTTTATTGTTTGTTTCGACGTATCGTAGTTTGTTTATAAATTAAAGGAATAGGTAAATAAATCGTTTGCAATTTCTGGTTTCCCACTAATTAAAAAAAATTTTGACTACCTGGACTCGTTTTGCCCCCCCCCCTTGCCAAAATCCTGGCTACGCCACTGTATGAGGTAAAACTGAAAACCGCAAAAAGAGACTCAAAAATAATGTTTTTTGACGCTAAACAGGAGTGGGGGGAAATGAAAGGTAAATGCCCTCAAAAGGCACTATTCGGGAACCCACTACATGCACATGCCGAAGCACGACCATCTAGGTCAATTTGGGGGGGCTGCAGCCATGAAACAAGATTGAAACCCACTAAAAAAGGGTGGGGGAGGTGAAAGGTCGGTACCCCTTCAAAAGGTACTATTTGAGCACCTACTATGTACATGTACATGCCGAAGCACGACCTCCTTAGTCAATTGGGGGGAGGACCACAGCCATCACAAAAAAAATTTCAAGGTCAAATAAAGGGAGGGGGCTCTTATAAATGGTTTAGGACACTGATTTTTAGGTATTTTGTGCATAATTTAATGCTCCATCGATTGGTTTCTGTTTTAGCCGCCTTTGACTTTTTTTCATCCCTCCCCTCACCCCTCTGAAAAAAGTGACTTGTCCTAATTTTGATCCAAGATCGTCCCCACTCTGGTAATCAATTGGACTCGCCAAAAGAACCCTATTACTCGAATTTGAACTTTTTTGTGGAAACCGGCCCGAGTAAAATGCCAAAAACAAATTATATATATACATGTATAGTATAAATTGACATCGGTAAAAAAGGTCAAAATTGACTCCTGAGGCCTCAAAACAATCTTTGAGTATGGTCTCCACATAATAAAAATCGAGTATTTCTGCGACAAAATGTGAAAAATTTCCGGTATTTGATTTTCTCGTTTTCTTAAAATTTGATTATTGTTAAATGATATCGAAAATCCTCCCCTCCCCCTTGTTACTTTTCCCCCGCTAAAAATACCGGTTTCAGTTGCATTGATAATTTTACACTAGATCCAAAATTTATCACAAAGATCCTTTTCTCGCCTACACACATTCATCCCCTTAAAATCTTGCAGTAGGCAACCTCAATACATGAGCGTAGTATTGGTTGCAGTATCATGAAATTTTGAGAAATCTGTACGTTTTCGAACACACTGCATATGTATTTACTTTTTCTCCTTTTTTAAAACTTTCACCTAGTTCTTTCGATGTTTCGGTAAAATTTCCGTACATTTTACGATCACTCGCGAATTTCGTGCTTGTTTCCTTGAAACGTATTCGTAAGCGGCAAAAGCTCTCTCTTTTTGCTTGGAACCTTACAGCTCCCCAATTCGTAGTTAATTCCTCTTTATCCGAATCTAAACACCCCTTAATCCTTATCTACTTCTCGACGTTCGCGTTCGTTTAATTACACACCATATACTTAACCTTTATGTAACACAAAGAGATATACAAAGGGAATTTCGCTATAGCGATTCGTTCAACTACCGTAACAAATAAGTTTTTTTTCTGCGCTTTGGAAATGGTGTGAGGAGCGTCGCCGCAGGCACACGTTTCTCAGGGCACCTCTGGCGTAGCTTTGGAATGTAATTCTGCACGGCATTCTGTCTGACGAATCAGATTTCGAGTCGGGGTTATTAAAAGACGCGATCGTGTGACTGGTACACGGGCCAATTAATACGACGAAAACATAACACCCATTAACAATGTTAATATTAACCTAAATTATCGGATTAAAGTTTACGCGAGTGCTCGAATAAACTTTAAGCATCGCTGGGTTGCGCGCGCCAGTACGGAATTTGCATCCCGAGTGTAATTAACGTCTGGAATTATCGACGATCCTTTTCTAAACATGTTTTACGTTTGTTATTTTATCGGGCTAAGCTTAATTATAGACTATGTTACACCGGAGACACTTTTAATCAAGTTTCACCGACGACGGTGCGAATTCGCCGGCCGAAAGTTTTCAATAAGTGCTTAGGTCTTGACGTGTTACTTTGATGCGATGAAAAACCACCTTTGCCAGCGACGTATTTCATATTTGTCGCATCCTTGCATCCGGCGCATGCTATGGAAATTTATTATAATCGGGTAATTTTAATTTCAATTATTCGTCTTTGCGATTGCGAAAACAAAAGATAGGATTAATGAGGTTGCTCGTGTACGCGATCACGTCGAGAGAAAGCAGCGAAATTCATGAAAAATATTTCAGTTGGTTTAATTTCTTTTTTTTTTTGCGCTTTTGTTTCATTTCATAAACATCACATACCCTTCGCTTGCTCCTCCGAATGACATGCTACGCCCTGGAGCTATTTTTTATAGTTTTAATACAACGTGCAATCCATCAGATGTACGTTTCGGTATCATCGAGCTGATCTGCAAAACATAATTACATTTTCAGCGCTTTTCCATTATTCGCGAGCACGCGATAAGTAAATTTCGTAATTAATAATGTTATTGTCTGGCAAACTTTTCGATAGCGAAGTTCCATCCGCGTAAAAATTATCGTTCCACGGTGCATTATTTTTTCCACATCCTGCACCTTGTACCAAAAGTCCATCGTCGTATCAGCGATCAAATCCATTAGATTAGTTCGTCTCCGTGCGCCGCCATCCCTGCGAAAGCACCGTGTAACTTTTTATCGTGTTTCGGAAAAGCTCGTCTCATCGAACGCTATTATAAGTTTTGCATTCGTGCCAAAAGTATTTTCGAAACGGATGCAAATCGTGGCCACCGCGTCATTATACGTATACCGAGTAAATACGCTTTCGTCGGTGTTTTTCGACCTTTTTTAAATAGGTTACCGGATGTGTTCAAGAATAAAGCTCAATTGAAGCGAGAAGAACGCCAGTAGTCGACCATTATCGTGGTTTTTGTCGCAGTTCGTAATCGTACGCTAGCGAGAGAAGCGAGATAAGAGATTTTCACTCGGTGTTTCACACCGCTTCGACCTTCGCGGCCGAAATGGCTTGAAAATTAATTACAACGGGCGTAGTACGGGCTCGATGACGTAGATTTCGATTTTATGGCTAGACAGTATTTTGTTTTGTGCGTGAGTTCGATTTTTTTTTTAATTAATCGACGAAATGTGACCTTGAATTTTTTAAGAATTTTACGTCGTATTGATAGCTATGAAAATTTGCTTCGTTTAGAGTATTCCAAGTTTTAAAATTGAAAATTTTCAAAATTAACGTAATTTTTTCATCTTTAAGTCAACTGGGATTCGATGTTACCGGATACTTGTGATTTTTAGGTGTGCTCGGTTTGTTGAGGAAGTGCCAAAATAATTAAAAAATTTATGAAAAAATCAAAACTCAAAGAAAAATTTTTCAGAAGATTTGAAAATTACCTAAAAATTATTTTAGTTTATGGACCGAGATATTTATTCGAAATTTTACTCACATTTGAGGAATAACTCAGAGATTAGTTTTTGCGAGAGATATTATCACGACTTTATTCAAAAGTGTTCTCAAAACCGAGAGCTTTGCAAAAAAAAGTTGTTCTTGTAAGTTACATGCGAAATTTGACTCCTGCAACAAGCTTTTATGCAATTATTCTGTCATAAAAGTACAACAAGTTGCATTTTAGTAATCAAAAACGTTGATAAGTCTGATAAATACAGGAATTGAGATTTGAAACGAAGAAAGAAGCTGAAATTTAATATATCACGATTAAATTTCTCAAAATCGAAAGCTTTTGAAAAAAAGTTCTCGAACAGGGTGCGCGATAAATCTGACGCCTGCAATGAGCGTTTATGCGATTATTCTGTCATCAAAGTACAAAAAGTTGCATTTCAGTGACCGAAGGCACTAAAATTCGATTTATTTAACAATTTAGATTTAAAATGAGGAAAAAAGCTTGAACGTCCTTTGCGACATGCTTCACTCTGAGATAAATGTCTTCCTTTAATTGGGGGGAGGGGGATTTTACGTACCACCTCTAATAAGTTATTGGCTTGTATCCTTACAAAATTAGGTTTGATCGAAAAAATGGTTCTGCTGAAAATTGAAGCCCGTAAAATTCTGGTATGTGTGCTGTAAAACGTCAATATTGTCAACTAAATCGATGAAATGAGGAAAATTTCCTCTTTCCAAGGAAATGTGGTGTACTCCTGCCAAGAAAGAGTGATCAAGATACATCTTTATAGTAGCTTCGTTACATTTTACGTTTTTTTTTTACGATTCGTAGTAAATTTTCCCTTTAAGCAGCTCCATTTTTATTGTAATTGCTTATAAAATCCTCTCAAAAAAAAAATTACCGGAATGTGAAAAAAAAGGAAAAAAACCTGGGAAACGTCACCGTAATCGCATATTTTCAATACATATTGAACCCTGGCACATTGGACGTTGATTTTCTACGCGTCAAAATTGACCAAAATTGTGTAAATATTAAAAAACTTCGAAACGCGTTTTTCCCGGCATTTTTTTCTCGTTTCGAATGTTAATTTCGTATTGAAATTAATATTTCGTCGAACCGATTCGAACGCCGGAATAAGTTTTTGGGCCACGTTTCGCGTAAAATAATCACGTAACTTTTCGTCTCCTTTATCACGAACTACGCGTGAAAAACTTGGGAATTTTCGCGTTCAATTTCGCGAGATACGTTTCAAATTATCGTGGCAAACGGAGGAAAAAAACGATGAAAGGGAAAAAAACCGAAATAAAATATTGACACGGCTCTTGACGGTTATACGGGGCTAAAACACGAACTACATCTCAGTTTCGACATCATAACAAACATTTAGGCTGTTCAAACAACGCAACTGTCTGTTTACTAGGGCATCATTTTGCGTATTTCATTCGACATCGGTTCTGGCAGAATCTCTAGGCAACTCTTTGTACATACGTACGTTGTATTGCTTCGGTGTAGTTCTAAGGAGCATAGAAGAGTCTGGTAAAATATACCTTCCGGCAACAAGTTAGGCAAAGTTTTTTTCACGACTTGTATAAGTTGCCTATGCAGGAACAAAGGGGCAATGTTCCTTCGAACGTCAGCTTATACTATATCGAACGTAATGCGAACTACGTAAAGTGGCCGTTTTAAAAGGCTATTTCTCGATAATGGATGAAAATGGGGTAAAGTGGTAGTTTGGAGTTAATGGTTGAAATCTCGTTTAGAACGTTTAAAAGAATTAATTTCTTTCGGAGTTCGACGCCTAAAGAACACGCGGAATTTAGAAAAGCGAAGCTAATTAAGACGTGGACATTCTAAGGGAAATTTTAATTTGCGGAGATGGTTTTTTTCATCATCACGATGGTGGAAAATACGCGACGGTCGCTTTGACAGGAAGAAAACAACCATAAAGATGTGAGATTAACTCGCGATGACGCCGAATGCTTTTAAGAGGGGTTGACGGTAATTAAAAATGATGTAGCAAGACAAGCGCGATAAAGGCGAGCACCGATGGTAACAATAGAAATTGTAGATTTTTTTCGCCTTTTGCCAAATAACGTGAAAAAAACAGACGACAGTCTTAGATGAACGATGAGATGGAAGGGGGTACGAATTTAACGAAAAAGTTACAAGATAAGCGGAGCTTTAACGGGAAGAAGGTCGGGGGGATGTTACATTAAAAGATAGTTCAACTGCTCGACATTTCTTCGGCGCGGTGCGCATAAATAAAAGAAATTACACGGTAAATCTGGTAAACGGGCGAAAACGCTTGGAAAATTCAACGATGTACATGCTCGAGCTAGGGGTTGGTAAAAATTCTCTATTTCCGGTGCGAAGATCGCGCGTTGTTTAAAAAAAAAAACATTTATTAGGATGGACGTCGGTGTATTGGTCGAATACGTCGAGAAAATAGGTATCTCGGGTTACTCGCGGAAGCAACACGTGGAAGTGATATTTTCATCTAAATGGAGTCATCGAAGAAGGGAAGCTCGAAGCGTATGGACGTTTTTTTCGACGTTCTCTCACGATAAACGAAATGTTTCTAGATATAAAGAGCTCGCTATAAAAGTGCCCATTCGCTGAATTCCTTAGGCAGTTTATTTTTTTAGATTTTTTTAATCGCGTTTTAAACAAGTAACCAGTCTCGTAAAATTTTACTGTTTGATGCTCTCGGTTTGAGCCTATTTCCACGAAATATCCAACGAATCGTGTTTACGCGCTATAAACGCTATTTATTACTCGGCCAAAAATTCCATACAATGAAGTATGTAAAAGTAAAAACACGTATTTTACTTCTCGAAGCGTTTTCTTTCACGGAAAAAATACGATAATGCGTCGAAATTGAAAAAGCATCGTGCAAGCATACGCAACTTCGCAAAAGGAGACATTTTGCGGGTTTAAAAATTGACGTAATTTAATTCCGGCAAACGAATACGCGACGTTGTGAAGTATATTCAAACGTACGATGTGTTTAACAACTCAACGACGTGTTTATTTTCGATGTTACTTTATCAGTATGCGAAACGAGTTAGCCACTTTATACAATTAAAAGCTTTCGCATTTCGGCACTCGAGCGAATTGCGACAGCGAACAACGAACCGCATATACGTCGTGCGTTAAATTCATAAAAAATGTCGCGGGTTACCTACGCTTATATATGCAGGGTGTTATGTTTAAACGCGAAAACGCCTTTTGTCGTATAAGTAGGCAATACATATTACGCGGTGGCTTTTACGCGTGTTTTCAAACGTGTGTGTTAATTCGATGGAATATTTCCGGTGAGTTTGAAGAGCGCGAAGTGCGGAGGGCATGCAAAGAGATGTGCATTTGTGTGCTCTTTTTGGCGGCTTTATGGTGTCGTTTAAATATTCAAAGTCTCTTTGTGCCTGAAATATTAAAATCGAGGGTTTTTTTCACGGCTCGAGGCGAGTTGATTCTTTGATAAGTGATTCTAGTTGTTAACGTGGTCTTATTCCTTTGTTTGTTTTCAATTAGCGGGATGGAAACGCGAGGATGTGTGATTTTTACCTCGAAATTGGTATTTTGAATGCACGTAGAAGTTGAGAGATAATCCTAGAAGATGAATTCGCCTAATTTTATACGTTAGTTTGTTTCAAATGTTCCTTTAAACTATCTAATTCTTGGTTTTGTCTCATTTAAATGTATTCGAACTCAAAACGGAGTGCGGAATCGAGTTCAGCGACCTCAAAAACCTAACAATCGATATACATGATGAGATTTTATCACATTTTGTATTTTACCCCCTCCCCCTCTTCATCTTTTCAACTCTATCATCGCGGAATCGAATTCAGCGACCCTGAAAATCCAACAATCCATATACTTGATGATGACTTTTTATCATATCTTGTATTTTACCCCTTCCTCTTCATCTCTTCAACCTTTTGGGTCAAGGTCAACTGATAGAAAAATGGGTGGAACTAGTTATGTACATCCAACTAGTGGGTGTTTGTTTGTTTTTTATTTATTTTTATCAAAGTGTTATGGTTTTTCCAATAATTTTAAAAGAAAAAATTCTTTGATTAGGGGAAGGACCTTTTTGGGGATAAAGGTCTATCAAATGTAAAAATGGATAAAAATGAAAACTGTTTGAAATTCAGTCGGTCATTGTCATCATTTTGGCAATTTTTTCATAATTTTGTATTTTCTAATTTCTTAATTTTATTGGTAACTTTTCCAATGACTCAAATAACAAAATTTCGAGGTCATTTTGGGGTCAAGAGTCAATTAGATGGGAAAACTTGGAAAAACTTCGTTGGAATAAGTTTAATTGAACACATTTTTCTCCTAGAAGTTCTTCGTATTTCTTCCAAAACCTCAGTTTTCCAAGTAATTTTTATTAACGATTTTTGGGGTCAAAGGTCAATTGAATTGGAAAAATGTTGAAGTAAAAAATGTTGATAATTGAATGAAAAATATTTCTTGTTCAAACATTTTTATTGTATCTCTTCAAATATCGTCATTTTGCTACCGACTTTTGCAACGGTGAAAACACCTCGATCGGAGAAGTGAACTTTTGGGGTCGAAGGTCGATACGTAGGAAATGTGTTGGAATCAAAATTTTGGAGAATTAAATGGGAGATATTTCTTGTTTCAACACTTTGCTCTTATCTCTTCAGATTTTGTGGTTTTTTGATCAGTTTTTGTTTTAGTAAAAGTACGATTATTTTGATTGGTAAAAGGACACATTTTGAGGTCAAGCGACAAATATTTAAAATAATATTTTGAAATAAAAATCATTGCAAATTGGCAACACATTTTTTGAATCTTTCCCCGTATCTTGACAATTTTACTACTTCACTGGCAAAATTTTTAATATGCTGGAAAAATTTTGAGGTGAATTTTTGATGATTTTAAAAGTTTAAAGGTGTACTTCATTATGTCAAATGATGAAATTTTGCCTGAATTCAATACCATCCAATGCGATGATTTGGTGTTATGCAAATTTATTACCTCAACGTAGCCTCAAAAAATAAATTAATTTTTTGCCAAGAATTTACAATATCAATTGAAATCTCAATATTTACTTTATAAAGCATATTCTCTCAAATAAAATTCACACGTTTGGAAAATCACTTTTTAGCAACAATTCAGACCACTTTTCGTACCCGGAAAATGGTCACAACGTGTATCATGAAGAAAATAAATTATTAAGCTCAAACGGCACATATTTTAGGACACCCTATTTTTTCATTGTGTTCATTACAAATGAAACGTACTTGAAGGGAGAGAAAATGTATACAGAATGAAGCTATATTCTTTTTTTTTACTGACGCGATATAAAGGTTACGAGCCACGTCCTAATGAAAAAGAGTAATATTTCTTTTTTTTCATAGCAAAGGCTAAAATTAGGTGTACATCTGTTGGAATATTTATTAAGGCAGTAGGTTTTTTAAATGATCTCAATTAAGCGTGTTCTTTTTTCGCGATGATGTTTACGCGATGGAATTTTTCTCTCAAAAAAACACGCCCGATTTTTCAAACAATAAAGATGCAATTAGATTCCCGGCTTGGGAAGGGTTGAATGTATAAGAAATGGGAAGTTTTCACGTCACAGATAGCGCTTCGATTTGTCTCCTTATTCCTGGGAGAAATGAGTTAAAGAATATTTCGTGTTATTTACGCGGTCAGTAACCTATGTTTGCGAAGTGATTACTTTGGGAGTTTTTCCACCCTTTATGTATTTTGCAACTTTGCAACTTTACATCTTTTACGCAATCGAGATTGAATACTCGGTAAATACGCGTTTTATTCGATGCACTGATAAGGCTCACGCAGCGAATTCCTTGGAAACTCGAGTATTCTATTATGCGTTCATGAGTGTTGGTTGTGTTGCCTATATGGAACCCCTGCGAAATACGAGGTTCCTGAGAAGGCAACTTGTGCAACTTTCACGGCGATAATGTTGCCTAAACGATACCCCTGATTATGAACGAAGCCGAAATAGCTCGTAGGATGTTTACGAGTGGAATTGTTCAAGTTATGTCGTAAAAATAAATAAACCGTATTTGCGTTGGAGTTGTATAAATACGAATTGTACCTTTTATGCCTGTGGAAGGGATAAGAGATATTTTTGTCGTTTGCAAAATAATAAATAGAAAGGTTCGAGTTGCGGTGTAGGGAAAAAAGAACAAAGGTTATTTCTTAAGGCGTTTCACACTTTTGAGGTGAACCTTTCATAGGTAATCGCGAATGTCAATTGGAAAAAAAACAGCGGCTTGCTCGTATATTTTGGTTTTTCGCAAAATAAAAATAAATCAGCCGTAGGAAAGGTATAATAATGAAAACGCGCGGCTTAATTCATTTTTTCTAATTTAACCGCCGGGTAATTCGTTCCCTTTGCGATTATTCGCGTAGCTTATTAAATTTCGGTAAATGCGGAAAACTGCGGGTTCACCAATATCCCGTCGGGAATAACGTGGTTGGATTTTTTGTTGCAGAAAATTAACGAAGAAGGTAAAGATTTTCATTCTATCAGCGCCCGGATTAACGATCCTATTATTATCGTATTTGATGATCGGCGCCGTTACGTTTAACGTACTCGAAGGCGGCCGAAAATGGAATCAGAATTATAACGTTACCAAAATCAGCGCCTCGCATAAAGACGATAAAATAAAAGAATCCGTCGAAAAGTTATGGAAAATAACGGAGAATTTAAACGTATTGTATAAAGACAACTGGACGAAATTAGCCGGAGAGGAGATAACCCATTTGCAAGATTATTTTTTCGAAGAATTAACCCTGAAAAATGATAATTCGGCGACGAGCGAATGCAACACGAAAAATTACCAGTCCAATAGGAAGAGGAATCCGCCATTTTGGAATCTCGGAGAGTGCTTTCTTTATTCTTTGAGTCTTCTGACGACAGTTGGTAATTATACTTTTTTTTTATTTATTCCTTCGCAACTCTATCGTATTTTATTGCGGTGATGGAACCTTTTTTTATGGAAGTTCGCCCGTTTTAATAAGTTATTAAAATGCCGCCGGGTAGAGGTTTTTTTTTCTTGATGGTATTACATTCAAAAAGTGTCAGCTTGGAGTATTCCGAACGTTGAATGTCGTCTGTCTCGTTAAACGCGCCATGCTACGGTGAACAATTTATCAAATGAATTTGCACATTGGAAAAAAAATTCCTCGTCATGGTGTACGTGACGTTTGTGCGACGACATCATGTACCAGGAGTGAATTTCCATCACGGAAATAGAACGTATTTACGTAATACGAAAGTACTCCCTGGTGTATCTCGTAAATGGGACGTTTTAACGGTGAAATAATACCGGAATCGTGTTCGGCGTCCTTGAAAACCTAACAAACGATATACATGATGGGTTTTTATCAGTTTTGCACCTGGAACCCACCCCCATCCCCCTGCGCCCCTCCTATAGCGCTACCCATTGACTCGGCAGCGAAGTGAATTAGATTTTATCGTCGTGACTGATAACGTTAGAAGGTTTCATTAATTAATGTAAAATTGCGTTCGATAACGAATCCAGCCTGGTAGGGGGATGTTCACTGGAAATGGTGGGGTAGGAAAGGGATGGGGATGAAAAATGATAAAAAATCGTCATGTATATCGATTGTTAGGTTTTTAAGGATGCCGATTTCAATTCCGAGGTCGATTCCGAGCTGAGATGTAATTTAATCCGAGTACTTTGGTATGAAACGGTTCAACGTACGTATTACGTTAAAATCAGGATATCGAAGGGTTCGGTACATGTCTTACGGAGTTTCGCGATAGTTTAAAAGTATCCAGCTCAGTTGCGATCATACATCAAAGATTTTCTTATCGCGAACTCGTAAAATTGGAAGTAAAGCAAGCAAATTTTTCTAAAACGTGAAAACTTTACGGTAACAAACGCTTTCCACTCGGATTGTTTTTTCGCGGAGACTCGAGAAAGAAAAACCGTGTATATTTCAATAAAATTAATAAAAGAATCGTTCAACTCTTTCTTATAAATAAATTAGACGCTAAAACAATAATATTTTATAAACTTTATCAATAAAATATAGTTATAGACTTTTGCAGATATAACTTTTCGTCTCACCATTGGGCCAGCGAAGCGGGTAATTTATGGGTGGAAAACAATGTTCGCACTTTGCGAAACTAGATTAATTTCGCGCGTGTTTTGAACTTTGCAACTCTGCGCTGTAGGGACATTCGCCACCTTTTTATTGAAAGCTTCGTATAGGTTGAAAAATGTACGAATAATGATACAACGAAGGTTTTGTTTGTGAGATCGACGAGGGTATTTGAAAAGTTGGAATATATTGGTTCATCGACGGGGTTCGCCGGAGCGTGAATCTTTACGAATAGACATTTTTTGGCGGAGGCGTCGGTGTGTAAAATGATAGCTCAATTATTTGCTCTGCGCGAAGATAGCAAAGGTTGAAAAATTGAAATAACTACGGGATGATTTTTTGACGAACTGTTTTCAAAACCTGAGAAGAAAGTTTTAATGATTTTTCAAATATTCGCGTCGCTGGTATATTTCAGAAATTGAAGTGATTTATTTGCATAAAACGTTTGAAGTTCGATCCTATGTAAATTCTTGTCTTTGGCTTGCGATGCGACGGGAGTTGATTCGTATATGCGCCTGTATCATTATGACGTCACGTTCCTATAGTGTATTGGAATTGTTTAGTCTGCGTAATTGAAATTCCTTTCTTTTTTTCGCGTCGTTTCAATAGTATTATACCTGGTGGAAAATTAGTATCGGAGTTCAAACGTTTAAAATGATTAATATTGGTGTTGAATTCGTATGAAATGCGAGTATCAGGTATTAATATGATGTTCACGTTGAACAAAGATACAAAAATATCGAGTATTGATTTTTAAAACAAAACATAACTAATTCAAAGGCTCAAAATACCGTTGAGGAAAAAAATTTAAATTTTAAATCCGCCTTTTTTTTAATTTTCCCCTTTTTAGAGGTACAAATGGTATAATTTGAAATTCCCTTTTTTAAATCAACTCGAAAATTTAATCGTTTTTGTTTTAACGGGTTTAAATAGATTATTGAAAGTTTTAATTCGTTGCCCTTTTTCTCGCGGCGTTTATTTTCCGTGTTCGGAGATATCTGAAATACCTGTGTAGGCGAGTTTGGAAATGAAAAAAGTTATTTGTTAATTATTATTTCTAAAAAAAATTTTTTATGTTTGGAAATGCGAAAGAAAAGTTGGAAAATTAGTTATTGATCGAGTTTATCTTACTTTTCAAATAGACTCATCGAAAAGTACACAAAGAACAGGAATTTCGCTTTTCAGGTTATTAGGTAAACCTTGAATTTTTGAGTTACGATATGAAAGAAGATAATTGTGGAATATTTCGTTGTACGAAATTGAACACAAATCGTAGAAAGTTGAAATTATTCGGGGTAGAACCTCTGAGATGAGAAAGGGTTGAGAAACTTTTCCCCGATGTGACTCACTTGAAAGAAAAATTAATTCCGAGCACTTGACATGATCACCAATTTTATTAATTCTTTGATATTTCCTGTAGAAATTTAAGAAAATGAGATTTTGCATTTTATTTGAGGACTTTTCCTCAAATTTGAGATGTAAAGAATCCTCCAAATTAAATTTTTGTAGTGAGCAAAAATTTAGAGAAAATTTCAACGAACAATTTTAATTTTTAGTAACGCAGACTTTTCTCAAGTTTTCAAGTTGACTGAGAAGAAATGCCAAAAAAATCTTTTAAAATTTTTAAATGTTTCAAAAAAAATCTACTTTCTCAAATTTTTAGATTTGCCCTTTAAAAAAGAAAATGAAGAGGGTCTTTCAAAATTTTTTCGATTGGCTCAAAAAAAAGGATACGAAAGATGAAGTCTCTAATTTTGGATTAAGCCCAAGAAAATATGCAAAGGGGTGATCTTTCTCGGATTTTTTGATCGAGTGAGTGAAGGTTGCGCATACAATGGTCATTATGTTCCTTAATTAAGTTTTACCTCCGTTCTGGAGATTGAAACGGCGCTGATTGCTCAATACTTAAATCCCTCACGTTAAATTTGATCCTTTGAGCGTATCCAATTACTCGTGGAAACGGCTGTCCATCATATTTCAGGATATTTCCGACATCTGCGTCGCATTCGTTTACAACTCGTTGCGTACTCCGTGCAGCGTAATAAAGAAAATTCGCGGAGTGATTCCAGTACGTCCGCGAACATAGTCAAAGGTTTGAGCATTTGAGCGTAAAATTGAAAATTAGTCGAATTATCCGGCAGCGCTGAATAAATGAAAACCGGTCAAGTCTACGTAACAATGGTAAACTAAAGGAAATTACGTATAAAAGCGACGAACGTATATGAGAAATCATCGGTGCTTGTAAATAAAGCAAATCTCGAGTAAAAACCATTACGCGACCTGAGAACTAATGAAATTTCTAGTTGCAATTGGAAATGTAGAAATATCATAACGATTTAATGTACCGAATAAGCTTACGTGCTTCCTTTTGCATAAATGCGAGGATTAGGAGGAGCAAAGGCGCAATGCAACGAGGGGGTTTTATTACTTGGCCGTATACTTTGTATCGAGATTTTACCCGAGTCGTTTTATAGCGAATAAAAAATGGTCACGGAATAAAAATCCAAATTGGTAATTGAAATTTACCTCCGAATGGGTTTCGAGGGTTTCGAAAACACTGATACTTAATGAAAACTCGTAACGGTGTATAAAATGTTAAAAGTATAAACGTAAATTTTATCTAGCAAGACATGTATGAAAAGCTGTTAATATAAAAGCTCTTTCGATGGGTTTTCTTTGGCGGGTATTTCCGATAAAATTTTATCTTTGAAGAGCTCGCAAGAGTATGAATTAACGACCGGTCGGTTTGATTTTTGTCGTAGTTTCCCATCCGCAGGATTTATACGGATTAAAAGCTGTTCGATTTTTAATCGCGATAACCAAAAGAGTAATTTGGGTAAATTATCCCGAAATGTGTCTAACGAAACGATGCTATTTGGAAATTTCCGACAAAAGTACACAAAAAGAACGGACGAATTTCCAGCGTCGGTTTTGCGTGTTCGCTGCTTTTTCCCTCTTTTCTTTTTCACAGTTGCTAACTTTGTGAAAGTTTTCAAACTCCAACTTTAATTACCATATGGTTTGTTTGGTTTACAAAACATCGTACAAATTGGTAAATTCCTTTTTTTTATTTTTAAACATTAGTCCAATCGGGTAAGATGGCATAAAGACGTTACAATCTGTTTATCGGAAAAGGTTGCTAATCGAATTAAAACTTGGCTTAGAATCTACAAGCTCCGGGCGTATCGAGTCTTCGAATATGAATCGTGGGAGTAATTTGACAAAGGTTACATGCGCGCGAAGACTCGACGAAGCGAGTAAATCACGATGAATTTCGAGTGTTGAGTTTTTAATTAATCGAGGCGTCTTATCCAGGTGCTTGAGATGTTTATAAAACGATGCAAATATCAAGCTAGAGTAATTTATATGCGAGAAAAGGCGAGGAGCAAAACATATTGGAGTGTCAGCAGTCATATTCGTACGTAAAACAACGTATGTTCCATGGAATGTTCCAGTTTGTCGAGCAACAGTTGGAAAATATTCAGAAGTTACTCTTCATGCAAGTCGTTGATGTTCCATGCTTGATTTATGATACTGCATCAAAACCGTATCGGTTTTGCGTTGCAGTATTCTGTCGCGGATTCGATTATTCGTTCATTAAGCCAAACAAATCACCAAGCGAACGATTTCGCTAATGAATAGTTCGCGAAACAATTGGAATTCATTTTGCAAGAATATGTTATGTTCAAAGAGCGAAAATAGGCAATTTTCCAAATGCCCCTGCGGAGAAATAATATGTAACATAACAGTGTATAAATTGCTGCGTAACTATCGACCTCGGCGTCGTTAAATTGAGAATATTTAGCACCCGACGCAATAAACGTATGCAGCCGGTGATACCGATGTGTGTAATTGAATGCAGAGCTAGTTTTCACAGGAGCAAGATAGAGCGAAGAAATACTGGAGTAATATTGAATTTGAATTGGCGATGAAATCGTAATAATCGCGAGTACGCGGTTCAAAAGCCACGATTTTTCGAGGAAAAATTAATTTTTAGTTTCTTCCAAAATGTTTTTCGTGTCCCTTTGAAGTTGAGTATGCAATCATTTATACACATGTGTTGTTTTTGTTGCATTTCCATCTTTTCAGGAGCGAAATTCTCCTATATAAACCAATTTTTAGAGAATTTGATGGGCTTTAATTTCGAATTGAGTCATTTTTTGCATTTAACTAATTTTAATAAAGATACTAGCCAAAAGCCCAAGGAGACTTGTAATCATAATATTTACCCATAAAGAAGCTGTATTTTAAGAAGCATTGAACTCGAAGTATTTATCAAATCTCAGCTCCTCTTCCCATTTGTAACTGCAAGTGCTTTGCTCCTTCGGTGACTAAAATGCAACTTATCGTGCTTCAAAGGTAAAACAATTGCATAAGCACTCGTTGCAGGCAACATATGACGATATCTCCTTCAAAAAGTTGAAAATGCAATCAATCTCACTGCGTTGTCTCGACGACAATTGAATAGTTTGCTCCTTCAGTAACTAAAATGCAATTTGTCATACTCCAAAGGCAGAATAATTGCATAAGCGCTCGTTGCAGGCAACGATATAATCCCTTCGAAAAACTGGGAATGCAACCAATCTTACTGCACCGTTATAACGATAACGTAAGCGTAGTTCTGCAGGGGAAACCTCCGGGAATCCATTTTTCTCGCGATTTTCTCGTATTTTATCGGGCTCCGCTGTTTGACATGCGTTGGTGAAATTTTGTTGACAAAATAATGGAAAATGCTTCGAACGAGATACAAAATGGCAACCACTGTCGGATGTAAATTACTCGACTGAGGCGTACGCGGCAAAGAGCATTCAATGGAGTTAGCTCGTATGAGAATTCGAAGTGAAAATTTAAAATTTCGGTCATATTTCATTCTTATTAAAATTCGCCGAGCTCGAGGTAAAATATACGCAACGCTGGTTAGCGTTATCGTTGATTTGATAAAATACAATTCATCTCGAGGGACGGGTTAGGACGAGAATGGTAAAAGAGGACGATGCCGAAGAGTTGGAGAAAAAAACAGGAATGAAGAACATCCGAGGGCGAAGAGCACCGCGACACCTATAATAATAAAAATGCAAAACCACGAAAAATAAACTCATCCGTATAAACCCTTTATTCACCGGCAATTTACGCTGCATAAATTTCAAAAATAACGTGCACTTTTGCCCGACGCTCGGATCAAAAAGAATACACGGCGAGATAAGAGAGAAAATAGAGAGACCGAGGTTATAAATAACGCTTTTTTGCCGGGCTGACTTACAACACCGAATGGAATAGCCACGACGTGCTGGAATTATTTCAAAAAAATTTCCTAGCCGTACAAATTAAAAAAATTTCCGCCAGAGTGGTTTTTTTCATGTTTTTATTAAGGTAAACGTGATTTAAAACGTCGCTTAATCTCGTACCAAAAGTTATGAAGTATGGCCGCCTCGTAAAAATAACTCTCGAGAGGAGGCGAAATACGGTACAAGTCATTCAACGTAGTCATCTTTAATTGTCGCCGGGTTATTTTCCTCATTGGAAATATAACGTCGAAGATAAACCTTCGAGTTGGATTTTCACGCTACGTTTGATACACGACGAAGAGCGGTATTTCTTTGACGTCGCAATGAATCCCCCGAACGAAGAAAAATTCTCCTTTAAGTGAAAATCATTCGTCGAAATAAATATCCGCGAATCGGAAATAATCCTACAGTGATTTAGAATGCCAAATGAACGATTACTTAAAAGTTATACCGACGGTAATTTGAATTTTAACCGATGCACTTAATCACACGCTCATACCAGAAGTAAAAGCTTACAGCTTAATGGAAGTGGTCCATTAGAAATGTCTATTGTGAAAGCTTTCGTTATTGTGTTTATCAGCGTCGTTCCTTTGTACGAAGGGGTTACTTTTTAGTTATGCATAATCGAAGTATTCAAAGAGATATTTTCGAGGGCACGCTTCAAGGCGAGTAATACGTTGATTTGGGCGAATTACGGTATCGGAGAAGGATGAAGATCGTAGATTTCGATTTATGACCAGCTGAATTTCCCACTTCTGTGAGGTTTTCAACTCGGATGGATCTGGAGCGTTTGGAAAATTCTGGAGAAAATTAAAATCACGCTGGAGACTCCAAAATGGCGTAAGAATGTGAAATTTCGATCCAGCGAATCCTTTGGATTTTTCGACTATTTTTCCAAAGGTCGTAACCGGGTAAGCAGCCTTTTTGTTTGAAAAAATTGAAATTAAGGTGGTAAATAGGCAATATTGAGATACGTTCATGACCAAAAGTTCAGACCCCTGACCCCACCCTTTTTTGAGAAAAAAATTCCTAATTGAAAAATAGATAGGAATTTTTTTATCAAAAGCGGAAAGGGGGGGAGGTTGAAATTTTGGTATGCGGTAGACCTTTATGTGTAGTCTATACACAAAAATCGACTACCCCCACCATCATTTTACCTCTGTCAAAATACATTTCTCAACTTGTTTTTTTTCAATTCAACTATGACCCCGCTGAGTGAAAATTTTGAAACTTCAGTGGTTGGTGCTCTATTGATCTCCAAATAATATGAATATTTTTTCAAAATTTTCATTCTGCAGGATCATGGTGAAAAACTAAAAAAAACGTACAAAAATCGACTTTTTCAACTCGAAAAAAATCTCAAAGTCATCTTCAAATTATTCATAACAAAACACATTGTATAACCAAAGACCCAAAAATCGGTAGATTTCGAGAAAAAAATTGTTCAAGTGATGAATTCAAGCGCGCGCGCGATCATCTGCACTTCCCACTGTGCGATAGCGCTTCGTTCGCAACAACGCGCGAAACGCCGCGTTGGGCAAGTTATTGCGTGAATTACGCGATGACGTGCCTGATGCGGTGCGTTGCCCGTTGTTACGAACGAAGCGCCACTCCGCAGTGGGAAATGTTGATGATCACGCGCGCGCTTAAATTCATTTTTTGAATAATTTTTTTCTCGAAGTCTGCCGATTTTTGAGTCTTTGGCAGTAGAACGTGTTTTGTTATGAATAATTTAAAGTTGATTTTGCGATTTTTTTCGAATTGAAAATGTCGATTTTTGTATGTTTTTTTAGTTTGTCACTGCGATCTCACTGAAAGTGAGAATTTTGAAACTTCGGGTTTGAGTGTTTTTTCAACCACCAAATAATATAAAATTCTTTCAAACCTAAAATTCAACCTCCCCCCCCCCTTTTACCGTTTTTAAGAAAAAAATTCCTGTCTGTTTTTCAATTAGGATTTTTTTTTCAAAAAGGGTTGGGGTTGGGGTTTGAACTTTTGGTCATGAACGTATCTCAATATTGCCTATTTACCACCTTAATTTCAATTTTTTTTGAACAAAAAGCCGAATCGGCCTTCTTACCCGGTTACGGCCTTTATCAAATTTTTTCTTTGTTACTTGATTTTATTGGAATTTCATAATTTTCAATTTTTTAAAATTTTCCGAAAATCGAGAAGTGAAATTGAGTGGATGAAATTTTGGTATTGGAGGTTTTTTGACATGCTGTTTCTGTAAATCGAACTCCTGTTCAAATTCCAGCTGGTCGCTTGGAGACATTCCCTTGTAAGAATTATTTCATGATTTTATTTCAGTTCACATAATTTAAACTATTAAATTTCTTTGGAGGAAAAATCAATTAAATGATTTTAAGGCGAATTAAGTTCAGTCCATCGTACCTTCCCGAACACGTTTCGAGTCTTGGAAAAATTAATGTAAAGATTTCCTTTCAAAATAACCCTAATGACGATAAGTCGCTTTAAACTAACTTACAACATTCTTTAATTCTATATTTTCAATTTTTACTTCTAAAAATCCTTTTTAATTAATTACGAAAAAAATAGTCATTTTTACTTCGTCCCCTCTTTACTAGTCTGTTTATAAAGGGGGGACGAGGTCGAAAAATGAAACACCTACGTACTACGTAGCGAATTTTCCTCTTTGAAATGCCCACAATGAAGGCAAGGGGGGATACTTCTTTTCGAGCATGGAACCCAATACATCGAAATTTCAAGATCGAATATGACAACAGAGTTTCCTCTCTTCACTTTCAAAATTGCCTAAAGCTTAATTAAACTTCAACACCAACGCAACTTGAGAAAAAAATCAAAAAATAAATATCTCTCCGAAGCTTTATTAATTCCAACCGCAATATCGCCATCGTTACATCTCCCAAGAGGAAAACCATTCTCGACACCTCCTGTTGAAACGCTTTCATAAACTCGCGACGTGTTAACTCGAAGAAAAAACCCCAAAAATCTCATTTTTTGCGCGAAGAAAAGAACGCTGAAGTTGTTTAAAATGAAATGCCCGTGGTTTTTCATCGGCTCAGCGTCGAGCGCGAATCGCGAAATAATTCTTTATTAAAAAAATACTACGCAGCCTCTACAAAATCCTCTGGTTTTTATCCCGTGAAGTTCTAATTTAAAAAATTATCCGCTTCGTAGCTAAATCGGAAATGATCTCCGAGATGAAAGCGTTCCAGTATGTTGTTGTGTAAAAGACGACAAAAGCTCGAGCTTTCGATATACGCCAAAGCGGTAAATCTCGTGAAAATAAATCAAATAAGTAATTTCCACCCGCCCATTTTTATTTCACACGTTTACACCATCTCTTGCCAAATATTACGGAAACATTTGCACTTCGATGGAGCCGTGATTAAGATTTCTAGCTCGAAAACGAGCTCGGATTCGATTGCAGCGAGGTGAATTTTATCGAAACAAAAAAACAGGTCAGTTCGTTTTCATCAATTTTCCCTTAGATTTATCAATTTGACATATAAATTACGCGCCAGCGTATACGTTCGCGATAACGCTTCAACAGCTTTCACCAGCTAACGAAATTTTCACCTTTACCGCCTTCCACTTGAATTTTCTTCGTGTTGGAAAATTCCTACGTTGCTGTTTCCGCCGCCTCACCCGCCTGTAACGAGTAATCGCCGGTTTTCGGCGAAAATTTAATTTTTCGTCGGAATTGATTTCGTTATCTTGTTCAATTTCGCGTCCAATCGGAGCAGAAATAAATCGAAGAAGAAATGAGAAGTATTTAAAGATAGACGGGACAACCAAATGAATATTTAGTTCGATTGTAAAGACCCAGCGGTGTCGATTTTTTGCCCTGTGCTTCGACCTTAAGGGTAATTTAGCAGATATGTATTTTTTCCGTATCTCGTCCTTATGCCATAATAGACGATAATTTATCGCCGAAAAAAGGTCGTCGTGTAAATGTCCTGTGTCGTTGTCGAGCTGGCATTATGAATTCTGAAATATTACACCGTTTCCAATCTTAAGAACGTCTTCGATATTAAATTTCAACCGAATGTTTTCCCATACGAAGCGAACAATCGTCACGATAAAATATACCGAGTGTTTGAAATATTTTCCGTTGTGTTTTATAAATAGATAGGCAACTTGTGTCGCAAGAGGTTCAATGATGTTGAATAATTTAACGCAGAATGAGTATTCGAGAAAATTGAGATTGGAATTGAGAAAAGAAAAAAGAAAAGAAAATAATCATCGAGATAATTGCTCCCTCCCCCCCTCTGCTCTACAATACTTGTTAGTAGCTCATTCGATAGATGATTTCATGCAGATCTAAATAGAATAGAACTATTTTCACCGTAGATTCAATACGAGTATTTCAGAAGCTGTCAAGAGAAATAATTTTGGGAGCAAAATTTTCTTTTTTTGAGATTAGCAAAGATCACAAGACCACCAATAAAAAAAAGTTTCTCGCGAAAAAGTTCAATTTTTTCTATTTTATCGCTTTCAAAATTTCATTGATTAAAGAAGTTGTCGCGGAAAAACCAAGATATGGAATTTTGTCAACTCCAAAATGGGGAGAAGATATCAACCTATCGAATCTATGATCCAAATAAATTATATTGGGATCAAATCTTGGAGTAACTGGCTAAAAAGTACTGGAGACTCCGGAGGTGTTGAAAGAGAAAAGTTTAGGGACGAGGGGGGGGGGGGTCGCCTTTCGAATATGTTGACCGGTCACTTTGACAAAATATTCTTGTTAGAAAATTTCTTAATAAAATTAGCTTGAAATGTCGATTTATTTTTTTTAATTTTTAATTTAAAATGTCATTTGAAAAAATTTGTATTCAATATATGAAGTATTAAAAAAATTGATAATGTTGAATAACGATTTAAAATTGCATAGAACATGTTTTCCTCTTGATTCGAACCTCCTAAATCTGAATTTCACATCGCCAAGCAGTTTTGGAGCCTCCAGCGTGATTTCGATTTTCTCCAGGATTTTCAAAATGCTCCAGAAACCGAGCACGTGAAATTGGGCGGCGGAAAATTTGGTTCTGGTGTATTTATGAACCGTTCCATCAAATTAATACTTTTCTGGAAGATTCCGTCCGGTAGCCTCAAAAGTCCTTTCTAAGCATTTTTTCCGAAATGGAAAATAACGAAATTAAAGGATACCTTTAACGGTGACTGGCTGGAATGGTTCGGAAATATGGTTAATTTGTCTGGAAAAACGGAGAGTAAGTCAGAACCAAGTATTTAGCCGCCCAATTTCATATTGACGGTTTATGGAGTATTTTAAAAATCCTGGAGAAAGTAAAAATCTCACTAGATGCTCCAGAACAGACCGATAATACAAAATTTGAATTTGAGGGATTTGAATTAGGTGGAAAACACGACTTAAGCAACTTTCAATCATTTCTAGTCGACTCGATTTTAAAAAAAAATCCTATATTTTTTTCTCAAAATTGACAATTCTTGGCGATATTTTTCCAATTTCAAATTTTTTATCCAATTTGGTCATTTTTAACTTTGGTAATTGCTAAATGCTAAATTTTTTGTTTTATTTGCAAATCATCGGATTTTCAAATCGTTAAATTGCCCACTTCTAATGGTTTTCAAAATGTAAAAGGGGTAGCTCCCCTCCACTTCTCTTAGTTATGACTCTGCATTCGACTCCCATTCAAATCCTAGCCCACCATCTGAAGAGGTTCCTTGTAAATGATTGTGAATGATGATGAAAAAAAATTGCTGAATGAGATTCAAGTGAGATGAGGGCATGATGAGATTCTCAATATATTTATTTGTATGCAGGTCGAATAAATTCGACAAAAAAATCCAATTGAAGGTAATATTGAAGCCTTCTCTTCTATGGTTAATATACCCATACCCCTCCCCGACCCTCCCTGTTGCGACCCCTTGCAGAACCCTTACTACGAAGATTATTCGTTGTTTCAGGTTCCGGTAACATCTTACCACGAACAGTTTGGGGTCGAGTATTCTCTGTAATCTACATAACAATTGGGTTCTTCATAATGCTGGTCTATTTAGCGGTGGTTGGAGACTACCTAGCGAATCCATTCCGCCGCTTCTACACCTTTATCTCGTGCAACAACCAAGCGAAAAAAACTGCCTCAAAGTCGGTTTCGAAGTGTTCGGTACCGAATTGCAATAAGACAACCGTGTACGCGGATTCCTACAGCATCCCTGTGTGGTTGGCCGGCCTGGTGCTCATCTTGTACATCACCAGCGGCGCGTTGACGTTTAATTTGATCGAGAAATGGACGTTGTTGGATAGTTGGTATTTTTGTTTCATGAGCTTGGTGACAATCGGCTTCGGCGGATTTACACCCGGTCGCATGGAGAGTATTTCGATGATCGCGACGTCGGCGTATATACTGATTGGGATGGCGTTGCTGTCGATGTGCTTTAATTTAATTCAGACCGACGTTGTGTTGTTTTTTCGTAACTTGTATTTGTGGTCGGAACGCGAAGACGCGATGAATTTGCTGACGCGTAGCATACCGTCTTGACAAGAACATTATGACTTCGGTCTGGATACCGAAGTGTCCACTATTCATAATGCTAAGGTTAATTTCCGCGATAACAAATTATACAACAGTTTGCCAAGGTGTTTGGATAAGAATGACATCACGGAGAATAATTTCCGTCGCCTGGTGCCGTCGAGGAAATCGCTCGAGAGTGGTCAAGAAAATAAGGTTTTTCTCAAAAGCGAATTACAACATTTAACCGATATCCCCCCGTTACCCGAATCTGTCCTAAACAGAGGTAAAATTGTAAATAAAAGTAAAACATTAGCTAATCGGTTTTCATCGACTAGAACCACCATCGAAGATACGTTTATTTGACGAATAGCCTCGTCAGTAATTTTTTATATTTATTTATCGTTTTAAAAAACGCGTACCTACGAATTTTTATTCAAAAATAATAAATAACCAAAAGAAGACAGTGTGATATGCTTTTTCGGTAATGTCTATTGTATAAATTTATAAACGTTAATTTTATTTTTAAGATTATTTTCGAGTATTTTTGTTCGCTATTTGTATATTTCGCGGAATTCTTTTTTTTCTTATAAAATATACGTATGTGAACGTTTCGATTTTTTTCACGAGTTTTAGTATGTGTGTGTGTGTGTGTGTGAAGTAAGGGGAGAAGTAGGTCAGATTTAGTTTTCGCGTGGTTTATCGAGGTTTAGAAAAAATAGCCTTATAAAGAGATCAAGCTGATGGTGCAGTTTTTTTTCCACCAAAGATGCCTATAAAATACACGTGATTCCGTTACCGGTGAATTATGTTTTTTGAAAATATTACTATTCGAGAGTACGTTTTGGTGAAGGGAGGGGGGAGGGAAGGGAAGAGTTTCATCGAAATATATATCCAATATAATAAAATACCAAGATCAATATTGGCCGAATTGAATAATTTCTTTTTCTGAGTAAAGTAGGATATTTTGTTTTTTTTCCTTCTGTATTTTTGCATCCTCTTTCTTTATTAAATTTTTTTTTCTATTTTGCATTTTTTAATTCATTTTTAAACATTTTTTTTGCAATTTTTTTTCCTTTTTAAATATTGTTTCTAAATTTTCTTTCTCTATTTTTGAATATTTTCAATTTTTTCACATTTTGTATCTTTTTTTCCATTTTAAGAATTCTTTTCTCCAATTTTTTTGAAATTCAAATGCAAAATTAAAAAGATATGTTCATTGACTAAATTTTTTTCCCTATCTTCCCATCTCCCCTTTTTTTAAATTTGTTTGGTAACTTGCGTATTTTGAAATTTTTAAGTACTAGAAGTAACCACTTTTGGAAAAACATTACGAAATTTCTCACCAAATAAATAATTTTTACTTGTTGAAGCCTCAAGCCTCAGTTGCTGTATATGGCGAAAATTTAAACAAAAAAATGTTGGAATTTTCATTTTCAAATTTGTTAATCAAATTTTCAAAATTTTTGAAATACGCATTCTCAGATATCACTTGAAAGCCATGACGCTTTAAGATTAAATAATCTGAAAATAGCTTTGAAATTTGTATTCAGAAAAGTTTAATTATATAGAAATGACATCAAAATTGTTACCAAATCTTGATATAATAAATTGAGAAATTTTACTACTCCTCAAGAGTTTACTCCTTCCCTTCTACGGGAGATTTATCCAGAAAACCTCAAGTAAATTTTCGTAATTGTTCTCTTGGGACTACAATTTTCAAAATTTTTTTCATGAAGAAAATAATGCGTTAAAAAAGAAAAAATCGCGTTTTTCGTATTGAAACAGTTGCCATACAAGGTAAACAACTACCTGCGTTTTGATAAATACTTACTTCGTAAACAATTTACATACAGTACTTGTAGCTTTTTCTTGAAATTTCGTTTTTACGTAAAAAAATCAACGGGAATTATTTACTTAGGTGTGAGAATCCTTGTGACGCAAGAAAACGTAAATTCTGTAATACGAAATAGAATTTTACACGGTGTTAACGCAAATTTAAAAGCGAAGGGATCATAAAAATTATACTTTTACGTCGCCCAATTCAACATACGAGATCATTTCCAATTTATTTATTTATTTATTTATTTATTTGAAAAAAAGGCTTCAGCCAAAAGTGACTATTTCTCCCAAAAATCTTTAAATTATTTTATACAAATTGGTTAATTTTAAAAAGTTTGCTAATTTTGGTAGATTTGTCAAGTCTTGAAGTTTACAAAAATTTCGTTCCGTCGAGAAGTTTGAGCATTTCAATATTAGGTGCTGTACATCGAAGTCTTGAGATAGGCAAAAAGGACATTGTCGAGTAGGAGCTAAATTTTTTTGTAGTGAGAAAAATTGTTAATGGAAATTTAGTGAAGACTTTCTTGTACTATTTTTTTGTATCTCCATAAATTTTATAGTAATTTGAATTTTTTGCAAATAACGTCAAAATTATCGCAAAATTCACCGAGATACAATAAAATTGAAAAATTTTCCTCCCAAGACGCCCCCAGCCTCATGAAACACCTCAACTGAGGAATTTTGTTTGTGGTGTTGACAAAATTGCGGAATTTGAGGGAATACGGAAAAAATGTTCATTATTCAATTTCCAACAACATTCGCCTCAAAAGTTTTTCTCTCAAGTCATCACGAGCTTTATAGAAAACGTCCCAACGTGAATGCCGTTAGTTTATAAGACTGATGGGAATCTAAGAACTGTGGATATGTTCGATTGTCCATCAGCCAATAAGTTGCTTCTGCTGTCTCAAGTATAATTTGAAAATTTCACGGCTATTCGAACAATTAGTGGCGGTTTTTTATAAAGAGAATAATGAAACAGCAACTGTCGAAGAAATGCATGATTCTTATGGGAACAGGTGTCATATCAAATGAACAACGACGTATCCATCCATCGTGAAATACCTAAAAAGTTGATGAACGAAGCTACGCTTCTGTTTTTTTGGTAAACACGCACTGTAAAATATTAACGTTTAAGTAAAACGTCGAATTGATATCGGAGTAGAGAAAATTGACGTGAAGTATTTATTCAGCTGTAGAATGTCTTGTATGAAAATTACGTTTATGTGAATTCACTAGCGCTGAAAAATTTTACTTGAATCGTATGTACGTAAATGAACCCAAACCAGCGCATTTTAAAATTCGAGGTACAAAACTTGACGTGTTGTGAAATGTGAGCGCAATTTCCCAAAATCTCTGAAATTATTCGGTGCCCAAAATTTGAAAATTCACTGTAACAGGTGAGATTAGTATTCAAAATGAATAGTTTCTGTTGATAGGTAAATTTTGATAGTGGTCGACTGACCAAGTAAAACATATCGTTTCACTACTCGCTGATAAAGTACGTTGCGCGACAAAATTTAAGTATCCCCCTGATCATCAATCTGATCAATCAGTGACTTCGTGCTCTTTAAGATTCTTGGCTAAAGACCCCTTGCTTTTCTATTGTCATCGATATTCATGTTCCACACGTTACCATCCTTTAACGTTTATTCCTATTTTATGCATCCACGATTCCACCCACGAGCTAGCAGGTGGAATTTGGACCACGACACTAGTGGAAATAATTTTTGAACTTATGGTGATTCTCCCCACAGTATTTGTGAGGTTTTATTCGCATTCGTATTGCATATCCTCCTTCAATATGTCACCCATATCCTAAGGATTGCGCTTGTCCAATCTTTCTGGTGCGAAAGACCCTGAGATCACGCATCTGCGGTAGAATAGGCAAGGGATTAAAAGTCTGCCTCGTCGAGACGATCCCTTGCACTATTTCTCCAACCAAAAAAAATCAAATGAGGAATTTGTAACTTCCAGTACTAATGAAAAAAATAACGAACTTTTGCAGCTTATAAATTATCGTGTATTCGAAAAATTCCAAATAATCATAATAAATAGTAGGTAAGGTACCTATAATCTAAGCTACTACAATGATTATCATCTTAAATATAATAAATTAAATTCGAAAAACTCCAAAAAATCATACCAGATAGTAGGTACTAGGTAGGTAGGTAGGTAGGTAGGTACATAATAATCTAAAGAACTATAATTATTATCATCTTAAATATACTCGTAATATATCAATACTCATATGTTCAACTTACATGAAAATTCAAAGAATACGTATGCATATTTTATATGTCATAACCCAGCAAGAAATTTGGATAGTGTCCTTCAACAACTATATCGCCGTCGCTATCCGTAACATACAAGTAAACATCATTGGAGTCCATTCCTCTACCTATATATTTTATTTCCCTAGATCGTATGTTACGGCCCCACTGGAAGATGCACTTCAACAGTAGATCATCTTCAGTCTCCCATCTTGGCGGAGTATCATCCGTAAGAAGATGGATTTTTTGCCATGCACATTGTAATTTTTCCAAATAGTTTTTCTTGTAGTCTTTGAATTCAAACCTTTCACCCACTTTTACACACAAGTTGTAATTCAGTGTTTCATCCCTTTTCGAGCAGAAGTTTTTCCTGTAAATTAAAAAACTTGTATTGTTTCTTCAATTATGTACTTATTATATTATACTCGAGAGATGTTTCAAAACCAAAAAATGATCGAAAAAAAAACAAAAAGGGAGCTGCACTTTTCCGCGAATCCACGATTGGAAAAATTTATCGCACCTTAGTCTTCGTTGAATAAATGAGCCTTATCCTAACCCCGTTGTTCTCACAACATTAAATTCAAGGTTATATAACAATATGTTTTCCTGTTGTTCTGCATAAATGAGAAGGCTGTACATTCGGACATTCGCATTCAGGAAGAACAATGGAGTTATACGTTGCCAAAGTTGTTTTAGAACAATAGAAACAAATTTGCGTTATAGGTACGTTAATCCGTCGTGTCTTTATTGTTTCCAGAACAGTGAATTCAAGGTTACATATTTGACATGTTTTACTATTGTTTTACATAAATGAAGAGACCTTAACTGGAACATTATTGTTCAGGAAAGCAATGAAATTTGCATGTAGCAACCTGCCTTTTTGGAGGCGTATGTATGTAAAGAAGGTAGAGCAGAATTGGCTTATTAATTCTAGCCCAAGCATGTTAATAAAGACACATTTAAAGGAATTCCGATTACATTTTGAATAGTCAAGTAAATATGAAAATTACATAATTTAATGAATGTGATTTAGCCGAAAATCATTAAAGTGTTTAAAATCGTAAAAATAATTTCAAAAATTACAAAAAATATAAAATCTCGTAACTTGTCACAAAAAAAAACAGGGAAGAAATTTTCGCAACAATTTAGTCTTGAAAAATATTGATTTAAAAAATAAATGAGAAATCGCATTAAATAATAATACGCTATATTTCTACAAAAAAACAAAAAAATGCTTGACAATTTGATTTTTCGAAAATTTTTTAGAAATTTGGTCTGTTTAAATTTTGAGGATTACACGAAATTGTTTAATAAAATTAAGTACGTTTTTTTCACATTTCAACATTTCGAAAAATTATCGTAGAAAATAAGTTGTGGAATTTTTTAACCCCCAGAATAAGATTAAAATATTAACCTTCTCGATTGCGTATATTCATATCACAATTTTTTTTTTAGTTGAGATTTTTAGTAATTTCTTTAAATAAGCTGGATTTTCTCAAAATATTTAAAATTTCGGAAATTAAAGAGACAAGAAATAAAAGGTTTTTTTTTAATTAAAGCGAGAATTTTTGACATCAAAAAATAACGCTCAACAACATGATAAAACATCGTGATTTTTTGCGCTTTTCTTCTTATAAAATTAATCTTACCCCTCAAGTTTACTATATTGTTCAGGAGTTAAAAGCGACGCCGCCGAACAATAAGCGATGCACGAAAAAATGAGAATTATTATCGCGTTACGAGACATTTTCGAATAATTCGACAAAGAGAATTTGCGATAGTGAAACAACAATTTGTACTTGAACTCCGAAAACTGAGGATCTCAAGAATGCTCTAACGATCACTTGCGGGTTCCTTTTTATTACAAAAAAATTGAAAGTCGAGCTGTCAAAAATTTATGATATACTGAAACAGATGTTATATCAAGTGAGAAACGCAAACCGCGGAATACTCACTTTGTAAATAACGAAACACCTTTTTTTTGCAAATAGAAGTACGCGTATTTGTAAGGTACTATCGTTTACGTAAAACATGAAATAAATTTGTAAAGAAGAGAAAACAATCAAAAATTATATTTATTCATGTGTGAAAGGTTTTGCGATGCGAACATGTACGTATTCGGTGTCGCGAAATTTTACCTAAATTTGAAATTCAGTTATAATCTATTGGAAAATTTCAACGTAACGGGAGTAGCTCGCTCCCTTGATATTTTTTTTAATCGGAAATTCGGAAATTTTTAGTTCCAAGCTAGAAAATTACTCTGTGCTGAAAAAATTGAAACTGTTGAATTGTTACAAGACCAAATACCATTTACGTAAATCAGAATATCGTAATATAATTTTTTTATTCAAATATTTTCAGTCGAAAAATTCAGTGTTAAATGAAGCTGAAGTTTTTATTTGTAGAAAAACAATTTAAATCTACAAATTATTATTGAAAAGATAGATGAAAATTCTGGTTTTTATTAAATACCATGGTTCTGGTGGTGGCGATTTCTGCTGAGATAAAGTGAAACAGGGAAGGGAGAGAGGCAACTTTTAACCTACGCCAAATCTGGCCTCAATTACACATGTACATACCAAGATGAGACGAAATTAAGAGGATGCAGCAAATTGTAACTTGTCTTGGTTGACGAGAAGCTAAATCTGTCCGGTGAGCGACTAAGAATTAATTTTGATTTATGATCCTGCCACAATATCCACGCTTTTCCAATTCCTAAATCTCTCCGGTCTTCTCCCAAAAATCTGAATCCTCCCTTCATAATCGTGCCTCTGACCTGGGCAGCTGTACACATATATGGCACGTTAAACTAAAAACGTAAAATTGTTCTCAAGTCGTTCATTAATCGTTATTGGAGTCGCTTGTACAAAGATTCATTTGAAATCAAATATTACAATTTTTCTCTTTCATTTAAACATTTTTTTTATGCATTGTGTAAGAGGGGAAATTATAGCTTGGAATAGTCATGGGTCAAGGTGACCATACCGACGTCGAAAATAGTATCGTTGGAAAGCACTAACGATTGATACCCATATCGACCAATTTTGTGAATTTCAGGTCCTAGGAAAGTCTGAAATGTACCCATTGGGGAGGGTTGGCAAGGGGTTGAAAAATATGGTTGCACTATCGATGTCATAATGCGTTTATAAACCGAAAATTAGATTTTTTGGAGCTTGGACACGTACTAAAACCCTCTAAAAACTAATTTCCATTTTTTTGGGCAAAATAGGATAATTTTTTTTTCGTTATGTTTTTTAGCGTGTTAACTGCTAACGCTTTTTTTTTTGTGGTGAACATGCCTATTTTTTTATAACGCGTATGTCGTAGTAGGAAAAATCGACGTGCAATATTTACTCAGCTTTGGTGGATCTTATACGAAAATCACACATTTGTAAATTCACTTGGCACTGAAAAATTTTACCTGAAAAGTACGATCAATAAGTAATTACGTAAATACCTAAACATAAATGACGCATTTTAAAATTCAAGGTAACTACAAAACATCGAAATTGAAGGAGAGTTGAGTTCAAGATAAGTGCAATTCTCAAATCAAAATTTTGTTCCCTGATTTTTGGCGAATTTGTCAATAAAAATCAAAAAACCAAGTTAAATAATTTGAACCTCCATAATTTAAATCTAGTGTTTTCCAGCCGTTGTGGAGATTCCAGCGCTGTTATCACTTTTTCCAGGATTTTCAAATGACCCTAGAAAACCGTTCGTGTGAACTGTGACGATATCTTAATTTCCACCTATTCGTCATGATTTTTATAAAATTACCATTTAAAAAAATTTCAGCCATGTTACCTCGAGTGTGATTTTTTGACTTGGTTTTCATATTAAAAAAATCTCCTTTGAGGTGACTGGCTGGAATTTTCCATAAATACGGATAATTCTATGGAAACGCCGACGAATAGGTGGGAATTATGATTTTACCCATCCAAGGTCGTATGAACGGTTTCTGGAGCAATTTGAAAATCGTGAAAAAAAATAAAAATCTTGCTAGAATCTCCAGAACGTCTTGAAAAGGCGAAATTCTAATTTGAAAGGTGGGAATTATAAGGAAAACATATTTTACAAGGTTTCCCAGATTTTTTCGAAATCAGCTCCAATTTTCTGAATTTTCATATTACATATCATTTTGTGTGAAAAAATTCCTGAATATCAAAAATTCCCCAAAAAAATTCAACTTTTGTTAAAATCCAAGCAATCGGATGAAGTTTGCTTGTAAGAGTTACAAAACAGTTGCTTACAAGACAATTCCTTTTTCTAAATCTTTTCAATACTCAAAATCATTGAAAAAAGAAATGAGGGATTTTGAACCTCAAAAATGATTTTCAAAACGTTAACCCTTGAACAATGAATACTGATGAAATAAATAATGAACATTTCCAATTGATTGATAAATTAACGTATATTTGAAAAATTCCAATTAATCATACAAAGTACATATAATTTCAGCAAGTTTAATTACCATCTTAAAAACATTCTTCGTACGTGTAACTTACATAGAAACTCTGAGATCATTTAATAATCTTCCAAGAAATCTAGATAATGTCCTTCTGTTATTATATCTCCATCGCTATCCCAAAATTTCAGTTTATCATCTCATTTTGCAAGCTCAAATGCTAGATTTACTGTACTACGAACTCGCCGCAGGCCCGCGACAATATTTTTTCAAAGCGAGGAGATAAGGGGGAGCTGAAATTTTGGTTGTGATTCGTTTCACAGCCTCGTTCTCCTTTCTATAAGAATAAACAATTGTAAAAAAGGAAAAATTACATTTTTTGCAGAAATTACCAAAATAATGTTCGATGAAAATTGACACAAGATGAATTAACATTTGATTATTTAATTATTTAAACGATTAAATACGATAAATATTACATAATAATGAGTACAGACATTTTCAAAATAATCCTGCATGGATATTTTCATCCAAATTACAAATTGAATAAAAGTATAACTATAGTATGATTAGGTATAATTTAATTACGCAATAATCAATTACGAAGATTACAATAGTAAAGAATCTAATTTACTTAAGAATAATCAAGGTTATACGGTTGTAGTACGTATCGAATATTATAAAATAAATGTTTTATTATTATTTCGGTATACCTTCTAAAAGGTGGCCATAATATTTTTCAGCTACCATTTTATCTTGACTATTCAAGACGTAAAGAAAAACACCATCGCCTTCGGCTCCCATGCCTAAAAATTTCTGCTCAGGGGAATGATTACCAAACCACTCAAAATAACAGTTCAATAGATGAGTGGGCCTGTATTCCCAGGCTTGGTTATTTGCTGTTTGAAGAAACACTTTGAACGGTATGCATGCTAGGTTCTCTAACTTAGCCGTGATATACCCTGATAAACTAAATTGATTGCCAATTGCTACGCACATTTGGTAAAAATATTGTGACGTTTGTTGAAAACAGAAATCGTATCTGAAAAAAAGCGAAATATTTGCGTTGGTGTGTAATAATATGGTATTTGATTTGCATTCGTTTCAGTTGGGGAGCACATAGAAGAGTTTGGGATCCCTCGGCGGATTCGACGGTACATGTTTTTTTTTTGAAGATGTAGTTGTAG
>QBDW01001640.1:0-20567 GCA_003261595.1 Maconellicoccus hirsutus
ATAATAGATTTAATTTATGGTATAAGTTTTTCATCATCAAATTGAAAAAAAAAAAATAGTTTTGTTCAAATTTTCTATTTTTTGCATTAAAATTTCAATTCGAATTTCTTCGAATTTTTTAACAGGTTTTGTGTTACAATTTTCCGGATATGCGTTTTTTTGGACACCCTGTAGTTCAAAAATGGTGGTCAAAATATTCCAAATTTGAAAAACACCCTAAAATGAGTTAAAAAATGCTCGAAAAGTACGATTTCCTTCACCCACTACGATTTTTTGGCCAAATTTCGTTCATTCATTTATGAAACAACATATCTCCAAAATCTTTGATTCGCGCTCACTGCCGCTTCCTTCATCAGAAAATTTGAGTAAAAATTGTAAAAGGTGTCTTTCATGATAGTATTCAACATACTATAGTTTCAATTCGATAGGTTTAGAAGAACCGAAGATAATATGTTTTTTGTCTCTCCTGAAAAGTTGACTTTTTGGAGTTATGTAATTTCATAAATAACAGATTCATTTAGTAATGCGATTTTTTCGAAGGTTTTTCAACGTTTTGGTACGTTGTATATTCCAAGTTTCGTGGAACGGTTATACTCAGTGGCGTCGGGTACATGTAAGCTTGTAAGCGCAGCTTACATCGAGAATATCTCGAAAAAAAAAAAAAAATAATTAATAATACAAGTAAATATTTTCCCTAAAAAACCAAAAAGATCGCAGAATAAAATACCAATTTACGAAGTTGCACCAAGCGCATAGCGGGTATAGTGTATTCCATGCGTAAGGCGAACAAGTAAGCTCACGACGATTAGCTTCCTTGCGCACGCGCATTACTAGGTTACGCTCCTGGAGGGTAAGAGGAAAGAAACGAAGTCGTAACCGCGTTTGTAAGCTAGCTTCAAACCAGCTTCGTAAAACAGAAACACAAGAGATATTTGCATCACGTTTTCTGTTCACGCGTAGACTTGTCGCATGTTGAATTGCGTTTCTTTTCAATTTTTACATTTTCGCGCATCGTTTATTCTATGTAACGTACAAAAATAGCATCATTATGGAATTGGAAACTAATGTAGATAAGATAGATTATTTTCTTTCTAATAAAACCGCGTTTGGTCGACTGTCAATCGACGAAAAAATTAAAATTCGTAATGAAAGACTAACGCCAACGTTGATTCTTTCACAACCGAAAAAAATGCTAAATCTACGCGAAAATTTCAACGAAGTTGGTACGTAACTCACTCATGGCTTACTGGGAGTTCAAAAAGAAACAAGCTATATTGTTTTCCCTGTTTGTTATTTTCAAACAATCAAAATGAATGGACTACTACTGGCGTAGGGGAAGAAAGTTTACAGAATTTTTCCTTGAAGGTAAAAAGGCATACTAATTCTGTTCATCATATTACTGCAGCGGTAAAATTGAAAGAACTTGGTAAAAATAGAATCGATCTCGCCCTTTCTGAGGTAGCTCGTACATCGGCGATCAAACATAATGAACTTGTTAAAAAAAATCGAGCGATTGTTGAGCGTCTTATTCAATCTGTTTGCTTTTTGGGAAAGCAAGAACTGGCTTTCCGCGGACACGACGAAAAGGAAACATCCGATAACCGAGGCAATTATTGAGAACTCCTGGATTTTCTTGCCTTGAACGAATCGTTAATAAAAGAGCATCTACAGTCGGACGTATTGTTTAAAGGAACATCAGCAACAATTCAAAATGAGTTTATTGAAAGCATAACTGATGTTATTTACGAAAATATTAATGAAGAGATGAAAAAAGCGATGTTTATTTCTGTACAAGCTGACGAAACCACTGATGTATCTACGAAAAGGCAGCTGAGTATAATTTTAAGGTACATAAGTGAAACTGGCGAAATTCAGGAACGATTTATGGGGTTTTTCGACGTTTCAGCTGATAAAACTGCGCAAGGTATTGCGGATAAAATTTTACAAGTACTGGAAAAATGGAAAATTCCGACAGAAAAATTAGTGGCGCAAACTTATGATGGTGCTAGTGTTATGGCTGGAGGGGAAAATGGCGTCCAAACTTTGATCAAAAAAACTTTCATCTATGCGTTTTTTATACATTGCTACGCTTATCAATTGAATCTTTGTCTCTTGTATGGCGCAAAAATGATAAAAGAAGTGAAACTATTCATTGCAAATTTAACGATGTTTCATACCTTCTTTAGTCGTTCAAGCAAAAGGAGCGAACTACTTCGGGAAAGGGGCTTCAAGTTACCTCATCCTTCAGAAACTCGTTGGAATTACTATTCTAGAGGAGTATTCTCAATTCAGCATCATTTCTTCGAATTACTTGCGGCGTTTAGAGTAATCAGCAACGATATTGAAAATTAATGGGATTCGTCATCTATAGCATTAGCAAATGCAATTTTGAAAATTTTAATCGACCGAAAGTTTATTTTTCTTCTGAATTTGTATGCCAGAGTATTTGTGTACACAGACATTCTTTACGATATATTGCAAAAAAAAGTTCAAACATTGTTCAGTGTATCACGGAAATTAAAAACACGCAGCAATTACTTTCAATGATGAGAAACGAAGATACTGTTGTGAAATGCATTGAAGAAAGTCGAGTGATGTTACGTAGGATCCATCTTAACGATGAAAAAGAAGTCAGCGATGATGATTTAGACGAATTGTATGAAGCAGAAAAATTTGATTTTTTTAGTGAGAAAGCAGTGTCGTCCTTGCGTCGCATTACATTCGAAATATTAGATAACATCATCGTCCAAATGGATCGCAGATTTGAAGATTTTTCGAAACTACAATTTTACAAATTATTGGATCATACTAAATTCAAAATTTACCATACCGATTTCCCAACTGAAGCATTTTCATCTCTCATCAATTGTTATCCATTTTTTGACTCTGCTAGGTTAAAAAATGAATTGATGTATGTGTATAGCCATTCCGACAAACATTTGGCGGCGCCTGACCTCCTCAAGTTTTTGGTTGCGAATTCTTTGACCAGCTGTTTGCCAGAATTGGTCAAATTTCTTTCTTTAGCCTTAACCCTACCTGCTACAAGCGCATCAACTGAGAGAAGCATGAGTGCTTTGAAACGAGTAAAAAATTTTCTTCGAAGCACTATGAAGCAAGACCGACTTTCAAACCTTTCCACAATTGCTGTTGAAAAATCTTTTGTTAAAAAAAAAATTAGTGATCAGTTTATTGGTATTTTGTTTTAAAATATTTTTTTGACGTTAGAAAGCAAATAAAAAAATTTACCAACATGGTCTTGATTGGGGCAATTATTGAAAATGCTATCTGGAGTTCTCACTTAGCTTACACCATAATTATTTCTAGCGACGCCACTGGTTATACTCGTACATTTACTTCTTTCAGTGATGTGTTACATGTTGCGTAGTCGTTGCGGTATTTTCTCGGGGGTTTCTTGTCATCTTTGCGCTTTGTTTCATTTATAGTTTATTTTTGGGGTGCTGGTAAACTCGATCTAATTTGTACGCGAACGGGTAACGGGAAAAATGAAAATAGTCTTTTTATCGTGTTCGCTACGATGTACTGTGATGAGTGCTCGGTGTAGCGTAAATATCGACGTATACGTCTTTTTCGGTACTTTTCGTCGTCCTCGTCGCCGTGTAAGAAAATCGGTCTTTTTTCTTTCATCGTAACATCGCGGCGTATGTTTGAGTGGCGCCTTTACATGTACTCGACTCGCGCTACCGTTTGTACTTATATTTTATAACTTCGTCTCGGCACCGTTCCCCGGTCTTCTGCGCACACGACGAAGACGGCGCGTCGGGGATTTAACGATACCCTTTCAGGCTTAGACGATGCGAACGTAACAAACGTAAAAACCGATTTTGTTCGAATTTGCGCATCGTACGTTGTTATTTTTGTGTTGTACGTGTAATTTGAAATTTCATACATGAAATCGCAAAGCGGCTCGTACTTTGGATGATGAAGCGGTAGCTTTATTTCACCCTTTTTTTTTCGAGTTCGTCGAAGATGTTTTATCGTCGCGACACAGGTGTATCCTCCTTTCGTAATGCCTCGTGGCTGAGACGCACCTCCGATAATGGCGCGATTTTCGAGGTATCCTGTGTGTGTGTGTAACGTGTGGAAAGCCTCATGGTAGGATGAGGTGGAGAGTGGGGGTTTCATGGGAGATACGTAGGTGCTGGTGTCGAGTTTTGTACGATATACACGAGTTTCTGAATTATTTAGCGATTGACGTTGGCCACGGTGTTGACAATCTTGGATACGTGAAGATGATTCGATAGGGTGATGAATTTTTTCGGCGACGTTGTGGAAAAACAGCGTAAACGGGGTGAAAACGAAGGTGGAATTCTGCGTGTAAATTACCTCGACCGAATATTCCGCCTTTTTCGTGTTTCACATCGACTCGGGCGATAGTTGATTGCAAAGCAGCTGCGTCGGGTTTCGATGTGATGTTCGATGTGGGTGGAATGCCAGTGGGAGGTGGAGTAATTACCGTCGTTCGTGATGCTAATTGATAAATTTGGCGGAGATGGAGGTTGGTGTACGAAGAGATTCGAGTTTTGGTTTTATGGATGAGGTGAATTACATAGTACGGGAAGTTTTTCACATTTTAGGTTCAAAGGGTGCAATGCTTATGGAGATATTTTTTGTCGTTTGTTTCGTCTTGGCTCAAAAGTATCGGATAATTCAACGTGAAGATTCATAATGCCCTTGGCGGCCCGTTGTACCATGATTCGTCCGGCGCTGGGAGTGCTACATCGCGTGGAAATTTTTTTCGCTTGTGACTCCGTCAGTTGGAAAATTTAGGCAGGAATGTCAAATAACTGATTTTATTGTGCGTAATGTGATCTACAGAAAATGTCTTTGGAAATTTTTTCCACCAGCGGAATTACTCGAGTTATTGAGTGTGGAAAAAATGATGTATCTACGAGTTGAAAAATTCGTTGCTCCTTCAATTTTCAAGGTAGTCCAGCCTTCGTAATGGTGTTGTTGTCTGGTTTTTCGAGGACTACGTTGTACGTACCGATAAAATATGTGTTATTCGTCGCTTATTTTTCACCCTGTATACACGTGTACTATGTACTCGTATATATAGCTGATTTGCATTTACACGGGTGTGAGGTTGCTTTTTTTCGTTATTTTTTTTACGACCATGAACGGAATTCTTGTTATCTTGGTGAAAAAAGGTTCGCAGTTTTCCTTTCTTTAATAATCCGTTAACATCAGCGAGTATTTTCGGTCGCTAGTTTGCCAAATGAAATTTCGAATTTGGTCGTAAATTTCGGCGTAGTCGACGAGCTCGTCTGCATCCCTTCGACGTAATCCAATTAACTTGGTAAACGCCAGTCGATTTTTTCGCTAAGCGGAAATATCGCTGGAATTGAGAACGCGAAGGTGTAACGGGCGTATCGGCCGTGAAACGAGGCTCATTGAGGGGGTGTCAGAAGGGTGAGTTTTTTCGATGGCACTTTCTTCGGCCTCCGATCGCAGCTGCGTGAAACGGAATTTACAAATTCGATATGTTGTGGCAGAGCATCGCGGAGCCGAATAAACCGAGGAGGAGGAAGCGGCTCGAATTAAATTCATTATCTCGCGATTACAATCGATCTAAAGCGATTATTAATTGCGATATAACGTGGCCGAAGTGAACGCTGCTAGAGCGTGACGTCGATTTTGGGTAAATTTTTTCATCAACTGTTGGCTGCTAACGAAGCGTCGCCGTGCTCCGTGCATCAGGGGGCTGAAGACGAACCATATATGGGGCGCGTACTCGAGTAGATGTTTCAAAATAATCATATTTCGTTGACTTTTCCTCTTTTCGCTCATTTATTGGGGATAATGTTGTAGAAACGGTAGCTGCTTTTATACTCTCTCCCGCGCTCCGTACTTCTCGCGTCGTCCAAATAAACCCGGAATATGAACCTATGGATTTTTTTTCCAACCCCGACACACCGCTGCGACGTTGAGAAGGGTATAAAAAAGCTGCCAGAGAGGTTCAGAGAGAGAGAAAATCCGTTTAGATACGTATGAAAAAAAAACGTGTATGCATATTCATCGTACGCGTAGTCAGAGACCTGTTATCGGAGTTGCATTATTGAAGTTCAATGTGTGGCAGAGGTTGCTGCTGCCGTGGCGGCGTCCGCTATCTCTATTCATTGTGGGTAGCGATGAGATGCGCCTCCGGGGATTATCTGAACCAATTGTAAGAGGGTTGCGAAAACTGATGTTTGATATAAACCTAAATCTTTCAAATATTTATAGTCGTATAAAAGGGTCCTTGTTTACGTCGGCTATTGTATTGTTTTGTAATAAAAAAATTTTTGCCGAGTACTTACACTAATAGGATGGTGTTTTTTGTTGCGTTTTTTTTTCCTCGTTTGTATTATTTTTCATGCTTTATCTTCGCTTGAGTCGTTTTTCGACATCTTTGCGAAGTTTATTAAAATACGATGAAAGAGCTTTGCAGAAAGTTGCTTTTCTTTTATTGAAAATTTCGATCGGAAATTTTCAAAAATTCCATAAGAAATATTGAAATTTTGGTAATCGGTGTTTCTTAGCTGTTTTTTTCAACTGTTTATGCGTATTTTTTTAGTTGTTTATTTATTTAAAAATCTGTCCTAAATTGGTAATCATCTTTGCAAATCACACGTCCAATAGTAAAATCGAAAATTGCGCGATAACTTTTTTTGTTGAATGATCCTCAATCACTGTAGTAGGATTTCCCAGTGTTACCTCCGGGAAGTACAGGGCATAAGTTTCCATCTCGAAAGGATTTAGTAGATTTCAAAAGAAAGTGTTTTGGAGAATACATTAATTTATTGAATTGGTCCAAATAGTTTTTTTGATAATTTTCTGGAAATTTACTGAAACATACCAGTTATTACACGTAATTTACTGGTTACTACAAGTGATTTACGGGTAATTACAGGTAATTTAGAGGTAATTACCAGTAACTTACCAGTAATTACAAGTAGTTTGCAAATAGTTACGAGTCGTTTGCGGTCAATTTACAGATAATTTATCAGTAATTGCAAGTGATGAGCTCGTAATTTCAGGTATTTACAGGTAATTTACAGGTTATTACGAGTAATTTACGGGTAATTACTAGTGGTTTACCAATAATTTACCAGTAATTTCAAGTAATTTACAGGTGATTACTAGTCATTTGAGGGTAATATACAGAAACTTACCTGTAATTACAGGTAACTTACAGGTCATTACAAGTGATTTTCGGGTAATTACTGGTAATTTACGTGTAGTTACCAGTACTTTACCAGCAATTACAAGTAATGAGCTCGTAATTTCAGGTAATTACGGGTAACTTGCAGGTTATCACAAGTGATTTACGGGTAATTACTAGTAATTTAGCAGTAATTGCAAGCAATTTACATGTAATTACTTGTAATTTACGGGCAATTTACAGAGTAATTACAGGTAGTATGCTCGTAATTTCAGGTAATCACAGGTGATTTATAGGTTATTTCTAATTGTAGATTTCTTGAAATTATCTGTGAATTATGTGATTATTATCTGTTACTTACCTAACAATTATCTGTAAATTACTTGTAATTACACGTAATTACCATTAAATTATTTTTAAATTATCTGTAATTACCTATTCCTGCTATTCATCGACGATTGTTTTCAAGGCCGAGCTCTGACGTTGTTGTATAATTTGTAAAATTTGAACTTAAATTCGAAACCATCTAATTTTCAAAATAACGAAATTGAATCGCGTCGCTTTGAAAATCTACGCGTCAAGTTTACGGGAATAAAAAAAAAGATGAATTAAGTAACTCCTAATGCTCGTATATCCATCGAATTATGAATGAAAAAAGTATCCCGGAACGATTACGTAGACGGTGGCGACGCGACGTGAGACATGGGTCATAATAATACTTAGATCTGCGTGTGTTTTCGGCGGCGGTGGCGGCGGCGGGGCCTATAAAAGTGGAAAAATATAGAGAGTTTATAAAGGCGTATGTGTGTGCGTGTAAAGAGGGTAGTAAGTTGACGTGGCCGTGTTGCGGTCATTACACGGGTGCTCCTTTGATAGAGGACACGACACGACCGGGGCAGCCGGGTATTGACAAAAAGGATGTCAAAAGGTAGAAAGCACGATGCACGCCGCAACTTATCAATTCGTAGCCGTATTTATTCAGTCGCCCTACGAAGGATTTTGCGCGAGCGATGGTCGTTGTGACGCGCGGTACTTGCGACGTGTTCGTATCGTCGTCGCGAACCTATACACACATACACACGGCTCGGGAAAAGGATGAAAACTACGTAATCCTTATTTGGAATTTCGCCTTTATCAACGACGTTCCTTTTGATGAGCGCGCAACACAAAGACGATTTCGTCTTCTCGTTATAATACACGAGTCACGTTAAGGGTCTGCCGCTCGCCCGAGTAGCGCTTTTGCTCACCTCGTCGAATATAACGGCGATGTACGGATGGTTTTGTTGTTGAAAGTGAAAAATACCGATAACGATTCGTCGCCTAAGTAGCTTGGTTGTAGCGTGTTTCGAGGGTAGAAAGGGATTTGGCGAGTTTGCTCATTCCGAGGGATGTGCCGGACAAAGGATAAAAAGGTCGCTAAATGGTCACGAGAATTTTGACCGTCGAGATGAAAGGTTGAAGAGGTTGAGAGATGGTGTTTGATGTGAAAGCTCGTGGAATTCGGGCCTTGGTAACGGAATGATTGCGGTGTTTGACTCGTACCATGAAGGATTTAAATAATTCCGGTGTTTGATTCTGTTTCTTTTAAATGGTGGATTTTCCGTGTACGAATGTTCCTTTGTGACGGTTTATGGGGTGGCTGGTGGATGTAGTTTTTATTTCTTAACGTTGTTATGGATGTGTCGTGGTGGGTGAGGCTTTCAAATGTTTTCTATGGCTGCTAGCGTGTTGTTTTTGAGTAAATTTGTGTTATTTCATAATTTGGTGTTGATTTCAATTCTTCATCGACAATCGAAAATAAGTACTATATTGAGTAAGAAGGAAAAAACCTTGGAATATGTAGCAACGCTTGTTCGATGCGGATGGAAAATAGTTGAGAAGAGTCATTCTCCCCGAATCTCTTCACAAGATGAATCACTCTTCGTAACTTGTCAAACATCCAACGCATATCACACCTTCGATACCGCGGAGCGATATACGACAACAAAAAGTCGAAAAACTTTTCCACCTCGAGACCGCGAGCGAAAAAAAAAAAAGACGCGAAAGGTTAAAAGCTACGACAAAACGTCGCCGAAGTAGTCTCCGAAAAGCGAAACGCCAATTCCCAAACAGCTTGCTAAACAACGTTGAGAAGTAAACTTCGGTAAAAGTTGGCAAAGGTTATTGGTTGGAAGTAAAAACACCATCCGCGTACCCTTTTGGAATTAGCCGTACGACGTTTGACATCGGATTTCAATTATCGACGCATTTAAACGTTTCTGCTATTTGCGCGCTCATGAAAAGCCGCGCGACGAAGGTGACACTGGCGTGTTTTTTCTTCGGTGACGCGACATGGAGTTGGTAATCCGCGCCACCCTCGAAGAAAGCGTCCTTTCGTCGTATTGTGCGAGTTCGCGGCGAAGTTTGAGTAAAAAAGCGAGGTTTCGTTGTTATTTTGGACGAAGTGTTTATTTAGACGCGAACGACGCTGTTAACGGGTGATATTTGCTTTTTCGCGAGTAACGGTTTTTCTCGTTCGCCGACGACGTTTTGTTTATAGACCTCGATGGCGGAGTTAGTCGAGAGTGTGCGTGTGTATATTAAACGTCGACAATTCTTATCGTAGGATTTGGGGTTTGCGGCGTCTTCGAGGAAGCGGCGGTTCTGCGGCGCGTAATTGAAAGCGAAGTGCATTAACGTCGTCGGTGTTTACGTCGGGAGTTCAACGAGGCGTCGCGTTCGATGCGGCGGGTGCGAAATTGATTTTATGTAATCGTAATGCTCGATGAGGGAAATTATAGCGATGAGAAATTTGACACGAGATGAGGACTCTGGGCCATGTAGTGATACGGAATTGAGCACCTGTTGCTTAGGAAACGTAGAGGTGCTGGGTATGGAGACGTGGTAATTAGACCAATGCAGGAACCACGGGGGATTGAACCGGAGTCTTCCGATTATGCTCTGTACATTCTTATAGGTGATAATTTCCCTTATGTTTCGATTGTTGATACCGAAGTGCGCTCCGTAGATGAGTCGGATATCAGCTGCACCAAAAACGTCTCAGAAGCGAAACCATGGGGAGCGAAAACATGTCCGGGGCTGATGGCTTTCCCGACCATAATAACAGGTTCGGAGTTCTGTCGTTTTCGCGTGGCAGAACGAACGCCGGAGCCACTGGGCTCTTTTAGAGTTATAAGGAAAAGAAACCGAATAATATTAACGGAAAAGCAATCAATTCTAAAATACAACCTTTGTGGGAACATGACTTTGTCCCTTCAGAAACTACGATTGGCAAACATGCACACATTTGTGTAGTTTAGGTAGCTACATCATGCGTTTGAAGGCGGTGCACCGGTTGCGGAACACCCTGTACTATTCGGGAATGAGGATTTTTGACATGAATCATCTACAAGCCGCTTTTTATCGACGTTAACATGGCTAGAAGAACAACAGGTCCTTGAAACTTTATTTCTTGTGAATCGAAGATTTATTGAAATTGTAGTGATGGGGGGGGGGGGATTGTGTTTAACGTTGAAAGGCTAGATGCGAAGTAAACAAGTGTATATTTGAACTAGGTACAACCTATCATGTTGTACTTATCGTACGTGTATGGGTATTTCCAACATGCCATCTTATTTTTAATTTTTCCTTAACTCGATTAATACTATGACAGAAATTACAAATTAAATTTACAATTAAAACACCTAAATATTCCTAGAAATGTAACAGATTGATGCATCCAATTATTTGCAGGAGAAAAAAAAAATGTATTCACGAGTTAAATCCACATCCAATGAGCCAAAGTTTTTGAAATACGGTTGGCTCAGCATCCGTTGGCCGAATTTTGAAGTTGCGAGGTTCCCCCATTTTTATTGGAAAACCAACTCGTCGATATTTTTCGAAAGTGACATTGCGACATATCAAAATGGGTTAAAATTTTACGAGGAATCCAAAAATCGTAATTAATATTTTTTTTGTGATTTTCAAGGATCTTAAGCTCAGTTTTGAGTCAATTACTGAGTTTTCCATCGAAAGTAAGTCTTGGGATGTTTCAAAATGATTTAAAATTTCACAAGAAAATCGAAAATCTAAAAATTTTTCTCTTTGAGATAATTTTGAGTATATAACGCTCAGATTCGGGTTGCTTTTTGAGGTTTTTTTTCTCAAAAGCTCTCTTGCAGTACATCAAAATCAGCTAAAAATTCACAAAAAAATCAAAAATAACGTTAAAATTTTTTTCGAGTCGATTTTGAGCATTTTACGTTTAGATTTGAGCCAATTTTCAGATTTGAGTGAGGTTTCGAGTCTTTTTGCCGAAAATGGTCTTGCAATGTATATCGGAACAGGTTGAAATTTTGCGAGGAATTCAAAATTTGTAATTAAATTTTTTTAAAGTAATTTTCGAAGGTCTTCAGACATATCATAATAAATTAAAATTTCTTAAGGAAGTCAAAAATGCAGAAGATTTTTTTTCTGTGTCAATTTTGAGCATATACTAACTCAAATTTAAGCTTAATTCCTCAAAAAAAATTTCATCATGGTTTTTGGATTCCTTGTAAAATTTCAACTAATTTTGTGCTCTTACTAAAATTTAAAATACTTTTCAGGGTTGCCCCAATCCAACTTTTTTTTTGGTCCCCTAAAAGTGCAAGCTGAACCCGGTCTCTACAGCACTCTCTGCCGTTTGGACTGTAGACTATAAACAACGTTGCGAGAAAATACGTTAAACACACGTAAATCTTGTTCGTGCGATGGGAAAAAAACCTACAAAAACGAGGAAATTTGCTCCAAAAACGCATCTCGGTCACGTGTATTCTTAGGGCCGGTTACACGTTAATCACAACGTTGTGTGATCCTTTTAAAATGAGTAAAAGTGAAAGTAAACACACGAGGAAAGTTGGTCCAGGGTGCGTTACCGCCGCTGCGATCTGGTGTCCGTTTAAAGTAAACATCGCCTTGGTAAGATACCGGCTATCCGGCACCCCCCCCCCCCCCGCTTGGTGGCCTGCGCATCGGCAACAGACGGAATTAAGAATACGGCACGCAACCTGACCTTTTTTTCCCAGGGTAAATAAATTTTCCAGATTAAAGGAGAAATCTTCTTCGTCAAACAACTGACCACGTCTGTAAACAAGGCATTTCGTCTCTTGGTCGTTATATCGTTAGGTTAGTATAATACTTTTTTCCGTCTCCCTCGTCTCGACCCGACATGGGTACGACGTTCCTCGATGGTGGTTTCTACGGTGAAATTGGATTAAATGTAATCTCGTTGGCGAGCATCGCGAAATGGGAGAAAAATGGACGCGGTTGCAAGTTGGATGTTGTGCTGTGTGTTTAATTGATCGTATACACGTGAAGCTCGTCTGTGGTGGGTTTTTTCACGATTCCCCGCGTCTTCTCATCTGCAACGTATCTCGTTACCGGATACGAGCTTAAAGGATAACGCGAAGCTTGTGGAAATATCGAATATGTAAACCATCTCGTCGTCGTTGTCGGGTTGACAACGCGAAATCTCGTGTCTCAGCGCGGTGATTCCCCGCAAACGGAAGTTTTTCCTATCGAATCTCCGCGTCGTTGGTGGAGTAGGAAGAATAAACGCGACATTGATAGATATCGCGTTTCGACAACTCGAAAGAAAAATGTACTCGAGGCACGGGCCAAGAATTTTAATACCGTTTAAAAAGATATTTCAAAATCGCTACATGAAGCCCTCGTCGTCCCGGTGCCGCGTTCGCGTGACAAATAACACTCGTTCGTGCCATCGCCCTTGCCCAGTATGTGTCGAAGGAGCAGTGGAAATAATCTATCATTCGTATGTGTGGTGTCGTACGTAACTCGGTCGTATTCGGAAATCTTGCAAGGTTCTTCGCCAACTTCGTTCGCAAAGTAGCTGTTCTTCGTCGGGTTACGTGACTGAAACCCGAAAAAGTTGATGGACTTTTAATTCTCAACAATTGACGTTGCGAAGAAAGAAAACAAAGAGTTTTGGGTCATAAATCAAGAAAAAACCGTTCTTTTTTGTTGGTCGCTTTTTCATGGGTTTTCTTCGTCGGATGGAACCATCGTTTATACGAATGTTCTCTAATTTAATATTATTGCTTTTCGAATTCGTTTACGTATCGTGTAACGTTTGCTAGACGATGTGACCGTAAACAATGGAAATATGATTTATTAGCTTTCGACCAAGATGACATAACGTACGTCAGTGTTATTTCGCGAATTCCGCTGCGAAAATTAATTTTTTTCGACGTGATTTATCATTATCATTTGGTCTTTTTACGAGTTTTATCTACTAGGGGGTTTGTTGATCGATCGGCGTTTTGGCCAGTGCTGCAGGTCGCAAAGTTTGATGGTGAAATTGAAGGGATTGTGGAGTATAAATTTTCAAATTGTTGTCCCTTCAATTTCGGAATCAGACCGAACATGAACATTACTTATTTTTGTAGGGTTCTTGTTCTACGAAATGGTTCCGAGTAAACTTCGTGTGTCTACTATCTACATTGGCAATGAAATTCAAAGGGCCTGACATCTGGCAGCGTTTTGACGAAACAGAAAAAAGGATACTTGAACTATGATGGAAAAATTGTAGTTTTTAAATATTTACTCGTAAACGAGAGCACTTCAGAAAATTTTTCATCTCTAATACTTGAAGAAAACTAAATTTCCTACTTTTTTTTCAATTTTCATCATATACAGCAACGCAGGCTTGAGGTGGTTTTTGAAGGGGTTTCTTAGAAGAGGTGTTTTAAGCCTGTTGCCGAAAGGAAGGATAGAAAGTTTTGAATTTTGATAGGGTCATCGGAAAGAATTTATTTTGGATCTTCAGAGGTGAAAAACAGGGATATTTCTTTTTGATATTTTGGACAATGAAAGAGAAGGTGGTGTTGCCAATTGGTTACGATATTCTGAGAAAACCCATGTGAGAGCTTGACTTTGCTCCTTCAAAAGTTGAAGTTAGCAAACTTGCATTACTTGTATAGTTTGGGTAGCTGCATCGTGGGTTTGAAGGCGGTCCATTGTTTTCAGAACACCCTGTACGTTTTGATCTCAATTCAAATTTACATCTTCATGGGACTGCAGATTGGAGTAATTAAAATCACTGTCAGGGCCCATTTACCCAATAGGCAGGGTTGGCATGTGCCTACGGCGGCAAAATTTTGGGGCGGCAAATTTTTGTAAAAAAAATATATGTATATAAAATAGTAAATACGCCATTTATGGTAAGTTATCAGTAATTATCGGTATTCATCAATAATTACCCGCAAATTACCAGCAATTACCGTAACTTACCGGTAATTTACCAGTAATTACGCTAAGTTGCATGTAATTCACCGGTAATTACCCTAATTTGACTGTAATTTACCGGTAATAATCCTAAATTATCTGCACTTTATTAGTTATCTGCAGTAATTACCCATATTTACCGGTAATTACCCAAAATCACATGTAATTTATCAGTAATTATCCGTAATTAACTGTAATTACCTGTAAATTACCGTTACTAGCCCACACATTACTTATAATCACTGGAAAATTATATCTCCTACTGTTGCGCGGTGGTCGCTATCAACTTGACGAACATATATTCGCAATTTTTCAACATTTTTTACCCGAAAATTACCGATTTTTACAGCACATCGCATATGAAGTTTTTTTTTTTCTAATTACTCGTATAAACACGTTAAAAAGTCATCAACAATAAAAAAATATCCTTTTTCAGGTAGTTATGTGTAAAAAAAATATCGAAAAGTCACGTCCCCGTCAATACGCTACTGCCCACCGCGTAGTAGCTGCGCGTTATTTTGCGCATTCGCGGTATTTCAAAATGTATTAAGAGACCAAGGTACATATTCCTATAGTAAGTAATTAGGTATCAAGTTTACTATCATCATTATAGTACTTTCTTGAGGGTATGAACGAGAACCAAGCTCCATTAGCAGAGGAAACAGCTAAGCAAGTAGAAAGTTATTTCACGGCCTACGAGGCAATGTGGGATCTAAAATAAAAGAACTGAACAAGAAATTGAGCAGATTGCTCTGCAAGGAACAGAAACTGGATCTACCTAAAAAAAGTCATATTTCGAGATTATCTTGATTTCGTATTATTTTCTTCCTTGGATAAAATACTTCATGGGTTCGAAGGCTGAATTCATCATGTCGATGAAAAAACCCCTCATTTCTTGTTTCCACCGCTTGAAAAAATGTTCGCGATGGTCAATGATACAATTTGAAAACGTCTTTCAAATAGCGAAAGAAGGATACCGTTAAATCAAACGCACTACGATACAGCCTCTGGAGGCCAGTAAATTTCTCTTCACCCCCTCCGTGATCATAACAACAATCTTCACAACAAATATATCTTAAAACGACTTCGGATAGAGGAACAACTCGCTACAAATCATCTGATGATCTCTAACACGAAATAAAAAAAAACTCTCCCATCAAACTCCTCGCAAACTTCACATCCGAAGACCACATAGCACACCACTTGCTCGAGCATCATCAAAACCTCTACATCGTAAATTTCCAACTCGTCGTTAGTAATAAACGTCATTCGCGCGATACCCGCGAACAAAAGATCGATATATTCCAATCAACCGCCGTCGGCGCATAGACTCCATAAATTAGCACTTCTCTCGCATCGACGCGTACGTGATCTCCCTAAGATCACCACGGAGGAAAAAAAATCAGCCACGATGATCCGGTTCACCCGGAATCCGCAGTAAATCACTAAAGACCACGTTGCGTAACCAATTTTCCAATCGGGTGAACATCCCTCAGCGAATTTCCACATCAGAGAGGTGTATTTTCTAGGTATGATCATTCGGTGTGTATTATTCTCGATTCGATAGCCGTGTCCAACGGTATACCTGACCTTTATACCATTGTACTTCACCTCTTCACCATTCTTGTGCACCACCATCACCCTTCATCGGGACAACATACGTTACCGGCGTATTGTACTCCACCTCGAGTGTATCTAATAAGCGACGCGTCGCTTACAAAGCCACCCGAAGGGTAAAACATTCAACATAATAACAAAACACCATATCGATACCGAAATTAAGACCTTCGAAATATTTCCAATTGATTAATGAATGAAAAAAAATAAAAAGGAAAAATAAAAAACATACACACACCAATTACAAATCCAGAGGGTTTTATCGGGCGCGCGCGTCTACGCCAAATGAAAATTATCAACAGTTTCGAAAATTGTACATAATGAGACACGTGTCTAAACATGTATCGCTACAATGGCGCAAGTACCGTTCGCAGAGACCGGCAAAAGAAAGGGTTTTCAATCTCGCTCCTCGATCCGAAACGTGTTTCTTTCACCATCCGGAAGTCGGACCAGCGGAAATGTTGACGTTTTTAAAAACGAACCCGCGTCCGAGGCAGTCGCGCACCAGAAACGCGGAAATGTATCGTGTAACGAGCCCGAAGAGGTAATCTCTGTATCGTTTTAAAATTCGTTTTTGTATGCTGGCAATACAACATCACCATCACCGCCATTTGTCGTAATTAGTCTTCTTCGGGAGCGCATACGTCATCCAGCCCTATTCCACCTTCTCCCTTCTCCGGCTTTGGGTCGACACACGGCCGTTTTAAAAAAATTAAACGATGGAAAATAAAAATAAAAAAGGAAATTGTAAAGTGATAGTTTGTCTTCATTATGTAGCTATTGATGCATTAGTACGTTTACAAACGAGTTCGACAAATGGAAAACGAAAGAAATACAATAAAAACAGAAGGGATGTCGAGTGCGTCCGATGGTGCGATCCGAAATAATTTCATCCAGGGTCATTCCTCATCGCGACTTCCTCAACAACAGCGTGAATTTGCGACGTTTTATTTGCCTGGTCCGAAGAAATAATCGATAAAAAATCAATTAATAATTTTTTTTTAAATGAACACGAAAGAGAATTTGTAATCAAGGGAGAGAGGGGGCTACTCATATCCATAACAATATGCATCGTGTTGCAGTTTCGAAAACCTCTGCTGGAGTACGTAAAAAATATTGGATAATTGAGGAAGATAACTCGTCCACAAATACCACATGTTGATGTTAATACTACATGTGACATGTTGAATGACGCATGTGGTACGTTGAATGTTACATGTAACTTGTTGAACGTCATGTGTATTTTTTATTCATTTTTTGTGATAGTACCACGTGGGTGCTGCAGTTTTGTTATTTTCATGCAGTAAAGTTTTTCCCTCATCAAATTTAACAATTTTACAATAGTAATTCATGCGTAAGGTATGTTTACCTACTTCGACTTTTATTCGATACTTTCAATTTATTTTTTATGCCGCCGACAAGGTTGGCCATCAACAATGAAGTTCGCTGCATTTCTGATTTTTTTCACACTTTGGAGATTATTTCAGAGGAAGATGTGTAATTACGAGATAAGTGAGAACTTCTCAGACGGGTTGAAATAGCGTATTTTTTAAGTTTTTGAATACGTCCAATGTAATTTTTTTTATTAATTTTTTTGGTTTTGTTTCAGGGGTAAGTGATTTAACTGTTTTTGGTGACGGTATCGGTGACGATCAGCATAATATGTACCTACGTATTTATGTGATGAACGAAAAAACATATTGAGCAAAATAATGGTACCTACCACATAAGTACGGTGGTCTTATCCTACTTGGAGAGTAAATTTTCATCCACTTTTCTCAAAGTTTGAACGTCAAATGATATTTTTTATTCCTTTTTCGTGATAGTACCACGTGGGTGCTACAGTTTTGTTAATTTCATAGAGTAGAGTTTTACCCTCATGAATTTTCACAATTTTACTACAGTAATTTGTGCGTAAGATATGTTTACCAAATTTGATTTCAAATCGAAATTTTCAATTTATTTCTTATGTCGCTGACAAGGCTGGCCACCAACAATGAAGTTCGCTGCATTTTTGATTTTTTTTATATTTTAGAGATTATTTCAAAGAAAGATGTGTAATTACGAGATAAGTGAGAACTTCTCAGACGGGTTGAAATAGCATATTTTTCAAGTTGGATGTTAAGGGGTTTTTATTGCTGAGACTTGCGTCACCGAGATAGGTGCTTATGCTTTAAATTAATATTATAGAAATTTTTCAATTCGGTAAAGTGAATAGTGATTTGAACGTTTTAGTGATGTGGTTAGCGTTTTTTCTTCTTCGATTCATATCTCTGGTTTTCGAAACCTTAGATATCTAACACTATTCTACAAGCAGGTGAACTTTTTTCTAATTATTCAAAGTTTTTCCTTGTCGAAGTTTTAACTTGAACAGTTTTTCGATAGGTTTAACCCATTTAGTTCGTTGAGGTTCCACTCTAGGAGTCGAAATGAAGCGGATAAGAGGAGTTGGCAGTCTTAACCCGATGGTACATGAAGCTGTTGAACGAATTGTTTATCCAATAGGTAATTTTTTTTTCTAATCATTAAAATTTTTTCTTTGTCGATACATTAATTTGGACATTTTTTCGATAGATTTATTCCATTCAGATCTTGGAGATTTCGTTGTCGAGTAGAACTGATCCAAAAAAAGGAGGCGACTATTTTACACCAGTGGAAAATGAAGCAGTTGAATGAACCATTTATCGAACAGGTAACTTCTTGTCCGATGTTTTATTGTTTTCCTTTGACGAATGTTATAAGTAACATGTTGAATTTCACTGGAGTCATGTTAATTCCTTATGTGACGTGTTAAATTGTACTCGCATCATGTCAATGCCTCGCGTGACATGTTGAATGCCGCATGTAGTATGTCGAATGTCACATGTAACTTGTTGAATGTCATGTGCAACATGTTGAATTTTACTGGCGTCATGTTAATAAGTTATGTGATGCGTTGAATGTCAAATATGACAAGTTGAATTATACTCGCATCATGTTGATGCCTCATGTGACATGTTGAATGTTACGCGTATTATGTTGAATGTTGCGTGTAACTTGTTGAATGTCGCGTGTAACATGCTGAATCATAGTTGTGCCATGTTGAATGTCACACATAGTATGTCGAATGCTGCGTGTAACTTGTTGAACATCACGTGTACTACGTTAATGCTTCGTTTGACATGTTAAAAATCGTGGGTAACATGTCGAATGCCATCAAACCTGCTCGAAAATTACACCATCTTCAACGACAACGTACTCAAACGAAGATGTAATTTTGCTCACAAACGCTTTCCAACGCTACCCATCCTTACTCACTTATTTCAAATCCCCGCGAATTTCTCACCATCTACGTCACACCACAACCTCACCTCCGCCACAAATCGGGCGTCGAATTTCGAAACATTAATTGTCGACGAAATAAGCGAAATTAATCTTATTCGTCGAGATTTAGATAACAAAAAGGGTCTACGCTTTTCTTGCTCTTACAAACGTGAAAAAATTCACGTCCTCAGCGAAGCGACGTCGAATTCGCGAGATTAAATTATATAAAATACGAAGAGTAAAACCAAGACGCGTGACAAAAGTCAAGATTATTCCGAGTGGGTTTATTAAAAAGCGAGCACACCGGATCATTAATTAAAATACGCGCTATAGCAGGGTGCCGCCGTCGATCCGCTCCCCTCCGATGTCGCCGCATGCTATGTATAGCAGGAAAAAAAACCGAGGTAGCACGGGGTCGTGACGGCCCCCTCGCGCGTATCTCTCGCGCGCGCGCTAATGAAAATTCGCTCGACGATGTTGCATCACGATTGAGCCTGATTAATGATATTTTGGCCGCGGATGGGCGGATAGATGAAGAAAAGCGTCACAACACGATTACCCTCACGATGACTCGAGATGATCTTACAGTATTTCCTTCTCTCGTTAATTTTTTTTTTCTCCTTTTCTCCCTCCTTCTGTTTGACTGTTTTTCACATTTTCACGTCTTTGCTCTAGCACGTAAATCGAAAAAGCGTTACTTCTTAATGGTAACGAAATTCAGCTTGGAGCATATATCCGTGTATTGTAAGGGGCATAAAAGTTCATCAAATTTTAATTTAGCTCCTTATTTTGAATACTTCAGTTAAACTGGATTATTAGATCACGGTTTTTTTTGTTTTTTTTTGCTACACTGAAATGGTTCTTTATTGTATGTACTAGTGTACTGCACGATGCCGATTTTTGTATCGATAAAGTATCGACGATGCCAGTTTGCAACGATGGCATCGCAAATGAGTATCGCTAGGCGATAATTGTATCGAAGTAACGTTGACGATGCATCGTGCAAAAAAGTATCGAGTATCGAGTAACGTTGACGATGCCGTCGTGCAAAAAAGTATCGAGTATCGAGTAACGTTGACGATGCCGTCGTGCAAAAAAGTATCGAGCAGGTATCGAAGTAACGTCGACGATGCCGTCATGCAAAAACCAAATAATGGTTATTTATTTCGGTTGTAACTACTCGTACGAGTAGAAAAGGTTTATATCATAGGTGTTAGAATTT